>JARYGA010023857.1:0-148190 GCA_030545235.1 Helianthus tuberosus | reverse complement strand
GTGGGCGGTTAGTTTTTTTTTTTTTTTTTTTTGGGGTTTTTTTTTTGGGGGGGGGGGGGGGGTGGGGGGGGGGAGGGGGGGTTAGTTTTTAGCATTTTGCTTGGGGGGAGGGGGTGTTTAGGTTTTTTTTTTTTGTTATCGGGGTTTTCGCAATAAAGGTGGTTCTCGCATAAACCCTACCATATATATATATATATATATATATATATATATATATATATATATATATATAGGTTTTTTTGGGGTTTAGTTTTTAGCATTTTAGCTTGGGTGGGGGTGGGGGTGGGGGGGAATTAGTTTTTTTTAGGTTTTTTTTTAAGGGGGGGGGGGGGCTGGGGTTAGGTTTTTTTTTGTATGTTCACATTGGTTCTCATGGTTCTCAGATTAAAGGTGGTTCTCAAATGAACCTTACCATATATATATATATATATATATATATGTGTGTGTGTGTATAGTGGAGGGTTCAAATGAGAAGAAAATTTTTGTAAGAATAAAAAGAATAAATTTTAAACCAATAGAAATGCTTTATTTTACTTCATTTAATATGTGTATTTAATATTATTAATAAGGGCATATAGGTAAATTTCTAACTGTAATTATTAGTTAACTAATTAAACTTGTAACGCATTTTTAAATATACTCTTTCAAGATAAAATAGTTTAGGGTGAAGGACAATTTTCGACATGTGTAGGATAAATTTTAGTATGTGGTAGAATAAATTCTTAAATGTGTATGATAAATTTAGATATGCGTGGGGTAAATTTCAGTAAGTGTAAGATATATGTAGGATAAATTTTGAAATGTGTAGGATAAAATGGTTTTCGCTTTATTAATGAGAGATAAAATAATTGATCGGAGGAGTTATAAACTATTATTTGTTTTACCATTTTGCTCTTTCTTCTTTTTCTTCTCACATTAAATTTCTTCTCAAATGAACCTTCCCCTATATATATATACTTTCTATAAAAGGAGAAATCCCGATGATATAAGAAAAGCTGATGTGGCAGCCAGAGAGACTGTCCAACAATGCTTTACTTATGTCATTACTGCATCATAAAGCGTAATATATATAAAATCATTTTAAAATCTATCTAAAAGTCTGCCTCATCCCAAAATGTCTGCCCTTATCTATCCTTTAAAGCCAGCAGAGGTTGAAAGTCCTTCCATTGGCAAACGTATAACTTAGCAGATGTTTTGAAATTGCCGGTAATCTCAAATTCAAATTGCCTGGGGATACGTAATTTGCAATTAATGCATGTCACTCACTCACTTTTGTCAATCATCTTCTTATATAAAGGTTTTTTTTTCTCATTTCACTCTTCGTATTTACACTCTCGTGTTCTCTGCTTTCGTATTTTCAAACCACACTTCCAATGTATCTCTCCCTCAAATCCCTTCTTCTCAATACTCGACATTTATTCATAAAGGATAAGAGAAAACGAAAGCTCTCTCTGACCCACTTTCAGAACAAATTTTGGGGATATGTGGTTTGCCTTGATGATGGTAATGTCATATGTATAATTATGTTTGTTTTGGTTTTTGATTTTTCCTAATTGTTTTTTATCTGAGTTATGACTAAATGATGATTGCGAATGATTTGAGCAGATGATGATGATTGTTCTACAGTTGTTTCCAACATCATTGTTCCAACATCGTTGAAAGTATGTTTTTTTTTTTTTTGTAATTTTGAAATTTTGAATTTTGAATTTTGAACTGATCTACTCTAATTCTCGCTTTATATTTCAGTCTAATTACAGTTGTTTGAAATTCATACAATCATCTTCGGGTTATTTTAGGTTTGTGGATTTTAAATGTATAGTTAAATTAATCTGGGTTATGACTAAATGATGATTATGAATGACTTGGGTAGATGATGATGATGTAGAATCTACAGTGGTTCCTACTAAACGCAAGAAAGGATCTGCTTCTGCTGTAAGATAAGATTTTATTTAATAAGATATATAAGTAGATACAGTTTGTTCTTTCCTGCCTTTTTTATATTAAAAGATGTATAAAGTTTGGAATTTTGATGTATAAGATGCATACACTTCTGCAGGCTCCGATGATTTAAAGCAGCTCTTTATCAAGCAAGTTGAGGATTAAGTATATGATGATAGGGCTACTCTTCAAGAGCTGAAGAGGTGTTTTGATGGACTGCATCTTGGTCTGTTCACGAGAGACCAGGTTTCCAGAAACCTGATGTTAATGCCTTCAACTTCCGTGGAGTTCATGGCGATTGTCAAAGATATACATTGAGAGGTTCAGTACTCGATGGAGTTGAAGCTAAAAGCACTTAATTTTTGTTGTTAGATTCTTAAATTTCTTGGTGTTGTTGTTAGATTTTAAAGTTTCGTTGTTCAGTACTCGATGTAATTGTTGATCTTTTAATCTAATAATTAAATTTTAATCCTATTAATGTTTGTGGAGCATTTTATTTTTACTAATTTTAAGGTACATAAGTATTATTATGTCATTTTTAATATCATCTGAGTATTGTAGATCGATATTGATGTAGATGTGAAATTGTCTCTGAGTTTGATTTAGATTATGTTGATGTTGAATTGTGCTTGACCAATTTTTTTAAGAATTACAAAGAATCAATTTTTGTTACTGTATAGATCTGTCAAAGTTAAAGTTCGCCAAAAGAGAACATTTGCTCGAAATCATCATCTGCTGATCTAATGGTTGTTTGACTTGCTACTCAACATCTGATACTTTAAATCTCTGTCAAAGGTAAAGTTTGCCCAAAGAGAACATCTGTTTAGTAGTGATCATCTGCTAATCTAACGGCTGTTTAACTTGCTACTGTTGCCAACATCTGTTGTTTCCTAACAGAGGTTTGCAACATCCGTGTCTGCTGAAGTTGTAGAAGCATGTGTTTACTATGTAGAGTATTGTTGGTCTTTAAATGAAGAGTACTGTTGGCAACATCTGTTGTTGCCTAACCGAGGTTCGCAACATCTGTGTCTGCTGGAGTTGTAGAAGCATGTGTTTACTATGTAGAGTATTACTGGTCTTTAAATGAAGAGATTTTTTTTATTATTTTTTATGCCAGAGGTTTGAAATTTTATTATTTTTTTATTATTTGGTAAGTCAACAGTTTTTTAAAGATCCTCTCAATTACAAATACACAACATCTGCTCCTCTAAATGTCTGTTAGAGGTAAACTCTGCCCAAAGAGAACATCTGTTTCAAGTGATCCTCTGCTGATGAAAACATAGTCTAAAGAAAGTTTGAAGAAGCAAAGGTCTGCTATGGGTCAACATATCTTAAAGAACAACAAATGATATTCAATAGATCCTGCTCAACAGAGGTTTAAAAGACAATTGTAGAAGTTTTGAAATACGAATAATGGTAAATAATCCCAATGTGGCATAAGAAAAGCTGATGTGGCAGCCAGAGAGGCTGTCCAACAATGCTTTTCTTATGTCATTACTGCATCATAAAGCCTAATATATATAAAATCATTTTAAAATCTATCTAAAAGTCTGCCTCATCCCAAAACCTCTGCCCATATCTATCCTTTAAAGCCAGCAGAGGTTTAAAGCCAGCAGATGTTTTGAAATTGCCGGTCATTTCAAATTCAAAATGTCTGGGGATATGTAATTTGCAATTAATGCATGTCACTCACTCAATTCTGTTTTATGGTAAATGCGCCTTATGGTAAATGAAGAGGTTAATTGTAATTATGATAACCTGTTTTTTTTTTTTTTTTGAAGGTTTAAAATTTGTCCTTTGGATTTTTTGATATTTAATTTTATATTTTTCCCATGAAAACACACTTTTGAAATGTTTTGCATTAAAATCCTAACCATCGTCGCATCATATTCTTTAACAGTAAGTTAGTCTGACGATCTATTTAATCATAACCACCTTCATTAGGTATATAAAATACATTGGGAAACTGCTTTCATCATTACCGCTTTCATCCATCTACTCAATCATCTTCAAAGTTTTTTGTTTACAATCTCTTTGGCTTTCAAACAGGCATTTGTTCACCGCAAAATGGAAAACATTGGGTTTCAAATGATCATTGACGAAGTTTTCATGAGGCTCCCTGCAGAAGATATTGGTAGTTTGAAATGCCTTTCCAAAAATTTTTGTAGGGAACTGTCAAGTCATGCATTTGAGATGATGCATGCTCTCCGAAGTGGAGATTCACTACAAAAGAAACTACTCTCCTTTAAAGACACGTCAATTGTCGTTAACAACATAGTAGCTGGTAATTTGGATGTCGTTACAAGCAAAATCTTAAGTTTTCCTAACAATGTCTACCCTACCTTCTTACGTATTCTATCGTCATTTAATGGGTTGTTAGTTTGCAATGAACGGATTTGCTGTGAGCTGATCCTTCGGAATCCAACAACAAGGCGCTATAATTTTTTGTCTGACGACTACTTAAATTACATTCATGGTTGAAACTCTGATACAGGTGGAATTTATTTTTATGAATCCAATGATCTGAAAGTGCTTCACATCAGATGTTACCGTAATGTGGCTACTGCTCGTCTTTACTCACGACGTCGTGAGTCATGGAGAACAACAAATTTCTTGAGCGTAAAATAATTATGGTTCAAGCAGTTATTCATGGTCTCCCGGAATTTATGCTGGTAGAACCATATATTTCATGGTTTCAAATTATTGGTATCCACTAGGTGAGAGGAACATCGTTGCTTTCGATGTTCTTTCTGAGACTTTCAGAATGCTTCGTTTTCCCGAGAGGATCGTAGTCAATCCTTGCCAAGGACATTTTTTGAGCATCGCAAAGAGGCTGCATTTGATTGTTATTGGAAAGTAAGCTGAGCTAACTGTTGATTTGCTCAGATATGAAGAAGAAGGCTGGATCAAGGTGTTTGCTTTCAATAATCCCCGTGTAGTTGATTATGTAGATAGGCGCCGAAGGACTAATATAATTGAAAACAACAAGTGGCTGATAACAAGCATTTGGGGAGATATGGTTGAAGTTGATCTGAGCAATGAAGTTTTGAAATACCTCCAACATGTTGACAACTACAATGGTCCGAAAGGAGCTTTATTTATTGAGACTACTGTTTCGCCCATTGATTAGGAATTATTATGTTGTATTTTACTGAATGGTGTTTGGACTTTGTTTATTATATAGTTACCTCTGTGTGACACTTTCATATTTTATATAATTAGTTGTGTTAAAATTATTAACCATATTTGTTATTTAAATTAATTAAATAAATATTTAGGTGTGAGAGTTTAAAAGCTTGTAATATTGGCAAAGGTCTATTTAAATGATGAAAGCTCTGTTGTTGTGAACAGATGTTTGAAAATAAAACAGTGGTTGATACATCAGTTGACCTTGGTCAACAGTTGGATGAAAACAGATGTTTGAAACCACTATTAAGTTAAAGCAGAGTTTTGTGGAGAAAACAGTGGTTGAAACCGCTGTTGGGTTAAAACGGTGGTTTAAAACCACTGTTGGGTTAAAATAGTGTTTTGTGTAGGTTGAAGGTGATTCAAACGACTGTTGAGTTAAAACATTGTTTTTTGGAGAAGGAACATGCTTGAATGCAAATGTTATTTTGTTCACAAAAGATTAATAAATTGTATATTTTTGTATTTTTATACTCTAAACTTTAAGTATTTACCGACTGACTTATCTATTTATAAGTCTATAAATATAACCATATTCATCATTTATATGTGTTATGCATAGTTTTCTAAGAAACTACCTGTGTTTGCACACGGGTCTTACCGCTAGTATGTATGTATATATATATATATAGGGGAGGGTTCAATTAAAAACTCATGGTTAGTTAGAAAACTCCTCCTTAATGAAGGGAAAGGTGCTTTTAATGTAGGGGTAAAATTAGAAAAAATATATAAAATTTTTCAAACATTTCTAGCTTTTTCATATGTTATTATTTAAAAAAAAATTGCACCATAAGATCACAAATTTTCTTATCTTTCATTCGAGTATATTCAGCATATTTTTTTAATACAAACAAAAGATTTAACGTGCCATTCTTTTTTCAATGCTACTACGATAGTATTGGACAGATGCAATACTACTTAGCCTTAGTGTTTAGGTTTTGGGTATAATTTAGCTTTTAGGGTTAGTTTTTTTATTTTTTTTGGGGGGGGGGGGGGATTAGGTTTCGGGTATAGTTTTTAGGGGATGGGGGTTTAAGTTTCAGATTTAGTTTTTCGTTTTTTTGGGGTTTGAGGGGGTTAGATTTTTCGGGGGTAGGGTGGGGTTAGATAATTAGGGGGTGTGGGGGTTTAGGTTTTTTTTTTTTTTTTTTTGGGGGGGGGGGGGGGGAGGGGGATTTTAGGTTAAGGTTTTTCTCAGTGTTGCACATGTGTAATACTATTTTTTTTTTAAGGTTTTTTTATACATCTTAAAAATGCTAGATTTATAGACAATAGATGTTAAAGAAATTGGTATGTTTTAATTTTTTTAGAGTTTTCGAGTTCTCGAAATAAAAGGAGTTTTTTTGCTTGAACCCTCCCCTATATATGGTGATAATGTAGGTTAATGTAGATTTCGGGTGTGAAGGGTGTTTTATTGAGTTTGGTTATTTGGTCGATTATATACATTTGTTGTAGATTATATAGATTGGGTAAATGTGGATTATGTGATTTGATATGGTGATATAGATAAAATTGGTTTAATGTACAGGTGGATTATATAGATTTCGTGTGGATAGTTAAGGTGTTGAATCCACAATAGCTGTGAACAACAACTGCTAGCCGAAACGTACACAGCTTTGCAAGTAGAGAGAACGACCGTGGTCCGTTTCTTACACTGCCATGTTACCAAACGCTTTCCGAAGAACTGGCATCCAGCAGCAGCAGATTTAGCGTTGAGCTTGCAGCAGCCATAGTCTGAATCGGAATATCCAGCTAGATTGAACTCGTCGTTCTGCGGGTACCACAAGCTTGTGCTTGGACTTCCTTTGAGATATCGCATAATTCGTTTGACGATCATCACGTGTGAGACATTAGGACTCAACTGATAGCGTACCGCTAGGCAGGTTGGATACATAATATCCGGCCTAGATGCTGTGAGGTACATGAGTGACCCAATCATCGACCAGTAGAGAGTCTCGTCGACTTTTTCTCCATTCGGATCTGGACAGATGCGTGATTGAGCGCCAACGGGGTAGACATAGGTGTCGTGCCTGTCGTGCCTGTCATGCTGAATTTCTCCAACACATCATTCACATAGTTTGTCTGATGGATGAATATTTCATCAGGCAACTGATCAACTTGAAGCCCCAAGAAGAACTTCATCTCCCCCATCAAACTCATCTCGAACTTGAGCTTCATGACCCTCTCGAAATCTTTACACAATTCATTGTCCGTAGAGCCGAAGACTATATCATCCACATAGATTTGTACAATCAAGATGTGGCCATCAACTTCCTGTGTAAATAGGGTAGCATCTACTTTGCCTCTGATAAAGCCGTTGTCTAACAGGTGCTGAGAAAGTGTCTCGTACCAGGCTCCCGGGGCCTAGTGCAACCCGTATAAGGCTTTATCTAGCAAGTACACCTTATCTTTGTGTATCGGATCTACGGAGCCTGGTGGCTGTCCGACAAACACTTCCTCCTTTACTTTTCCATAGAGGAAAGCTGATTTGACATCAAGCTGGTACACTCTGAATCCTTTCCAAGATGCGAACGTGAGGAAAATTCTTATCGCCTCGAGCTGAGAAACATGTGCATATACTTCTGTAAAGTCGATACCCTCCTGCTGGCTAAAACCTTGAAAGCGAGCTTTGTTTCGAACTATAACTCCTCTGTCGTCTCTCTTACACCTGAAGACCCACTTTGTGTTGATCTTTTGATGGTCTTCAGGTAAGTTGAAAAGTCGCCACACCCCAAGCTTTCTTCCGTAAGCGCTTGTTGGATCTAGTTAACCCCACAAAAGAATAGATGATTGGAAAGCCAAAATAGTCTACAACATCTGATTACAAATAAAAGTGCTTTGAAGATCTGCTCCTCCCAAAGGCAAAGACTCAACATCTGCTTCTCCAAAGTCTGCTAAAGCCAAAGGTCTGCCAAAGAGAACATCTGATGTTGAAGACAAAGTTTGTTGAAGTAAAGGTCTGCCAAAGAGAACCTATGCTGATGAAGACTGTTAGGGATAGATTTTTATAGCTTGTGGATCACAGATCCTTAGTTGTAGTATGGATCACGGATCCTCGGTTCAGTTTGAATTAAGGATCCTCAGGAGATGCTGCAAGGATAAGGATCCAGGATCCTCAATATTATCCTAAACTAACAATTGTTTCCATCATTTTTGAACTTTTTTTGCAGGTGTATTCGAATGAGACTTGGTCCAACCGAGATTCTAGGGGAATATGCTTGGTACTTTTGCACGTGCATGACTTCCATGACCGTTGTGATGATCGTGGGGGAGCTAGCACCATTTTTGGATAGTTTGTTATTATAGATAGTTTCTAATTTTAAAGGGGATACAAGCTTGATCGAGATATAGATAGCAACACTCGTACACACACTCTCTGAACTCTCTTGGCGATTACACACTTATACACTAGCAATCATTGTAACAGGCTTGATATCATCCCAAGTTGTAAACTTTGTTTGTATAATGTAGTTGGTGATCGGTAGTTTCCATCACCTGATGTTTTTTATGCCGGAGATCATTCATTGATCAAGGGCTTTTTCCTCGTACAAATCCTTGTGTTCATCATTCATTCCATTCATTTGTTGTTCATACATTTGTCCAATTAACCAAGCATCAAACCTCACAAAAATCAGATTTGGTTACATTATCCTTGTGTGATTTTTGACCAAAACAGTTTGGCGCCCACCGTGGGGCAATCGCTGCTTCATTCTTGAAAACTCTTGTTCGTTTTATTCATTTCTGTTCATTACCTTCAACCACATGGCTTCTCATGTTAAGAACACTTCAAGCTCCATACCGGCGATCACCTCTTCACAGAGCATTCCACCTTTACCTCCTATTCCTTCTGGATCCCAGAATAATGCTGAGAATGCTGCGAAGAAACATACCACCATTTTCACAAAAGCAACTACTGCTGTTTCTTCTGGTCCTACTAACAATGATCTTTATTCTTTGATTTTGCAGATGAAGGATTACATGCAACAGCAGGACAAAACTAATGACAGGATCCTTCGGGAGATTGGTGAAATCAAGAAATTGAAGAGATCAGCGGAGGATCACTCTCCATTGGTGCCTAGATCACTGAATTTCGATACTCCAACCACAACTACTCTGCAGTCCACAGCATCAGGTGTCCAGTACCAGGGTGGATCATCGAGTATGCATTATGGATCATCGGCAATGACACAGGCTCAAGTATCCTACTTCCAACTTTCAAGATCCTCTCTTCAGCCTCAAGGATCCTCCTTCCAGCATCAAGGATCCTTCTCTAGTTCAGGAGGATAGATGGGGACGCAGTCAGTTCAAGGATCCTACTCCCAGTATCTAGGATCCTCATCTTAGGTTCAGGGGTCCTCATCCCAGGCTCACGGATCCATGGAATATCCTCCAAGACCTCCAGCTTTGGTGTATCAAGGATCCAACATCCTTTAGGATCAAGGATCCTTAAGGAGTCTACAACCTAGAAGCTCAGAGATTCATTTGGGAGACTTCATCCCCATGCAAACTATTGCTTCGTCTGGTCCCTCGATCATACCAGAATTACATCAATTTGGATTCACATCAGGAATCCCAGCCTCAAATCAATCAAGAGGTAACACTTTAAACACATCTTATAATACTAACCATGGCTTTATGCAGGAACCAGGAATCAACCAAGCTATGGTTAGGGAATTGCAAAAACTCAAGGATATGATATCCAGTGTTCCAGGGGTGGTTAAGCCCATTCCTTAAATTCCGGATGGAAGTCACAGGATATCTCGCTTTGCACCACCTATATGTGATGCAGAGATACCAAAGAGGTTTCAAACACCAAATATGAAGCTCTATGATGGCACAACTGATCCAGAGGAGCATATAGCTCAATACAGGGAGAGAATGGAGATCAACCCCATTCCTGAAAGGTTAAAAGAAGCATGTCTATGCAAGGGTTTCGGATCCACACTAACAGGATAAGCTCTTAAATGGCGGCTAAGTCTTCCTCCTTACTCTATTACTTCATTTGCTAATCTAGTTAACTTGTTCAATAGCCAATTTTCATGTAGTAGGAGATTTGAACGTTTAACTAGTGACTTATATAGGGTAACTCAAGGTAACAGTGAATCACTAAGGGATTACATAACTAAATTCAGTAGAGAATCCTTAGAAATTCCCAATTTAGATATTGCAATAGCTGTGAAAGCTTTTAAAGTGGGTTTGCTTAAGGATTCACAATTCTATGATGATCTTGTAATGATACCTTGCTGGAACCTTGATGAAGTGAGAACCAGGGCCCTTAGGTTCATCCGTTTAGAGGATGACAAAATGATCCAGGAGAGGCTATCATGATCCTCAAAGCAGGAAAAGCAAGGATCCTTTTTCAGGAACAACAAATCAAAATCATACAATAAGTCTGATAATCAAAATGTGCATGCTGTGGAGCAAGAAGAGGACGATGAGGATTATCCTCCTATTTCTGAATATTGCTTTGCTGTTGATAACAATGAACTGATCCTTGCTATGCAGAATTTAGGTGACAAAGCTAGGTGGCCTAGAAAGAATGACAAGCCGGCTGCCACAAAAGACAAATCCAAATGGTGTGCATATCATGAAGATTTCGGTCATCTCACTGATGAATGTACAGCACTCTGGAAAGAGATCGGTTACCTGTTAAGCAAAGGATATTTGAAGGAGCTATTTGGAAGAAAGAAATCAGATATATGTGACACTTCCTTTTCAGCAGCTAAGAGGCATGCCAAAGAGACGAAAATGGAGAATGGGGATAGGCCTATTCGAACTTCTATCCTTACACAGGAGAAAGTCATATCCTTTGATGAGGATGACCGTGTGGATATTCAGGATCCTCATCATGATGGTCTTGTTATTACATTGTTTATTTCTAACCATTTTGTTCGCAGGATTCTCATAGATGGGGGAAGCTTAGTGAACATTATCCAACTTGATCTCCTCAAAAGAATGAACATCCCTGAATCATAAATCATCCCAAGATCATCAGTTCTTGTAGGATTCAATGGGGAAACCAAGAACATATTGGGGGACATCAAACTACCTATTTACATAGAGGGAGTAAATTCTATTAAAAAATTTTGTGTCATAGATTGCTTATCTTGTTGCAACGTGATCCTTGGCAGGCCATGGATACATGATATGAAAGCAGTCCCCTCTACATATCATCAGTGTGTCAAACTCCCTACTCCATGGGGTGCGGTGAAGATTGAGAGTGATCAACAAGAAGCCAAGAATTGTTACACCTCATCAATGAAGCCAGCCTCGAGATCTAGGGGAGCATAGCAATTAAAGTATCCTCCAAGGGATGTTCTGGAGGCAAGAGAACAAGATGTCAAAGACATTCTGATGAATCCTGAGGATCCTGAATCCAATATTTTTATAGGATCTGGGATCCTTGACACAATTGAACAGGATTTAGTATCCTTCTTAAAAAGAATAAAAGCTACATTCGCTTGGAAACATGAAGACATGACAGGTATTTCCAAAGATACCATTACTCATAAACTTGGCATTGACAGGTCTTTCAAGCCCATACATCAGAAGAGGAGAAAGTTTGCACCTGAAAGAAATGCCATCATTCAAGAGGAGGTAGATAAACTGCTCAAAGCAGGTATGATTAGAGAGGTGAAGTATCCAAGGTGGTTAACCAATGTGGTTGTTGTTCAAAATAAAAATGGAAAGTGAAGGGTATGTGTCGATTTTACTGATTTAAATAAGGCATGTCCCAAGGATCCTTTCCCATTACCCCACATTGACTCCATGGTGGATGCTACAGCGGGTCATGAGTTGTTAACTTTTATGGATGCTTCATCTGGATTTCAACAAATTCAGATGGAACCATCTGATCAAGAGGATACAGCCTTTATGACCCTTACTGGTATCTATTGTTATATTGCTATGCCATTTGGACTAGAAATGCAGGTGCTACATACCAAAGGCTAGTTAATATGATGTTTAAAGAACAAATTGGACACACAATGGAAGTCTATATTGATGACATGGTGGTTAAGTCCAAAAGAGCTGAGGATCACCTTAGAGATTTAAAGGAAGCATTTGATATCCTTGATAGATACAACATGAAATTGAATCCTTCCAAGTGCCACTTTGGTGTAAAAGCTAGAAAGTTCCTAGGTTATATGGTGACAAAAAGAGGGATAGAGGCAAGTCCATAACAAATCAAGGCCATTGTGAACATCAAATCTCCTGCCAATGCTAAGGATGTGCAAAGATTGACAGGAAGGATCGCAGCCTTGAACAGATTCATCTCAAAGTCATCAGAAAAATGCAAAGAATTCTATGACATCCTGTGAAAGAACAAAAAATTTGAGTGGACTGAAAAGCATGAGAATGCTCTCAAGGCCCCTAAGGATTACCTATCCTCAGCTCCAGCTTTAATGAAACTATAAAAAGGGGATATAATCCTTATACTTGGCAGTTTCATCTAAGGCAGTAAGTGCAGTCCTTGTTAAGGATCATGAAGGTACTCAACATCCTGTATACTATGTAAGTAAAAGTCTACTTGATGCTGAGTCCAGGTATTCTCATTTAGAAAAACTTATTCTTGCTTTAATCATGGCATCTATTAAATTACGCCATTATTTTGAAACTCATCCTATTATTGTCAAGACTAACTTTCCTATCAAGAATGTTCTCAGGAAACCAGAAATGTCAAGAAGGATGGCAAAGAGGGCAGTCAAACTTAGTGCAGATGATATCAAATATGAACCAAGAACTGCCATCAAATCCCAAGCCTTAGCTGACTTTGTGGCTGATTTTAGTAGTGATCTACAAAGGGAAGCTGAATTGGAAGTTCAACAGATTGAAGAGACTAAGGATCCTTGGATACTCTTCACAGATAGGGATTCAAATGTCAAGGGAACTAGACTAGGCATACTACTAAAATCGCCACAGGGGGACATTATACCCCACTCAATTGCTTGTGAGTTTCAAACTACTAATAATGAGGCTGAGTATGAAGCCTTAATAGCTGGTTTGCAAATTGCCAAGCACATGAGGCCAGGTATCTTGAGGTACACGTAGATTCTTTGTTAATCACTAACCACTTTAATGATTCTTATGTTGTTAAAGGTGAAAGGCTAATCAAATATCAAGAGATAGTCAAGAAATTAGCAGACTCTTTTGCTTCTTTTAGTTTAACACAGGTACCCAGGGAAGAAAATGGAGAAGCTGATGCTTTAGCCAATCTTGGATCATCATTGAAGATTCCAGAGGATGTTAGGATACCAATTATCCACATTTTAGCTCCTTCTATTGAGGATCACATAGCCATGGAAATAGTAGACGATTCTGCAATCATACCTAGTGATGATGCACAATCAAGTTCAGGATCCTGGATCCTCCCAATCATGAGATATATACAACATGGAGAGATCCCTAATGGAGAAAATCCTAGAGCTTTCAAAGTCAAGGTATCTCAATTTACAATACTAAATAACATATTATATAAATGATATATTGCAGGTCCATATCTAAGGTGCATCGAGGATCCAGAAATCCAAGAAGTTCTCAAGGATTTTCATGAAGGAGATTGTGGAAACCACACTGGGGGCAGAGCATTATTTTCAAGGATCCTTAGTGTTTTGGTCAAAAATCAAGCAATGACAATGTAACCAAACTTTCTGTTGTGGGATATGATGCTTGAATTGATGAACAACAATAAGGATCACTATGAAATGTAATGAACAAGTGACACGAAGATTTATACGAGGAAAAAGCCCTTGATCAATGAATGATCTCCGGCATAAAAAACATCGGGTGATGGAAACTACCGATCATCAACTCAAATTAAACAGCAAATGTGTTACAACTTCGGATGATAGCGAGCTAAGTACAAGAATCACTATAGTGTATCGTGTAGAAATGTATGAAAAATGCTAAGTTTTTTGCCGAGAGCTAGTGAGTGCAGTTGTACGAATGTGTGTAGCCAAAAATAGCCAAGTGTTCTAAAAGATAGCTCGCTACCCCCTTAAAATTAGAAAATATCTAGCCTAACTAACTGTCCGCATTTCGTGCCTTCTCCCTACGTTCTCCATAACGTTCACAATGGTCAAGCACGTGCATAATTGAAGGGAATATGCTCCAGGAATATCGCCATGACCAAGTCCAAGCCGGTACTCCTGCAAAACAATACCGAATTCAAAGTGAACAATCATTAGTATAAGGATCACTAGGATGATCCATGATCCTGATCCTGAAGTACTTCTGAGGATCACTAATTGTCACAGAAGTAAGGATCACCAAACAGGATAACACTTGAGGATCACAGGTCATTAAGAAATCCTCCCCCAACAATTGCCCCCAAAATATAAGGAGTAATATTGTAAATAAACGAGTTGTATTTTGTCGATCTTATCCGCAACAAACTAACGGATATATAGCCGTTAAGATCGAACTAGCCGTTGGAATCCTGACGTCACTGAGGTGACTTATCCTGCAAAATCATCATTATAAATGGCAGTTAGAGATAAGAGCGAAAGGGCATTTAAATCCGAGCGTTTCCTTTTTAAATCCTCATCAGAAGACTTATTCAGGTATTCTCTTTTCCTCTTCTTCCTTCTCTTACTCTGCTTTTCTTTCTTTACCATCATCTCGTCAAAAATGATGCTCCGAAACTCACCGGGCAAGGATCACAAGAAGAACAGCCCTCTTAAAAGCCAGGGGATCATCAAAGATTCACCGAAAGAAAGATGCTGCTTCAATGATGCACAAATAGACAGAATTCGCCACTGTTTTCTGGAGAATACCGTTATCAAGCCATTTGACCCCACCGCTTTGAGTGACTATATCTCTGAAACTTGGATTGCCTTTCCTGTTACCCCATTCACCATAGGATACACCTATCCTTTTCCAGCCTTTACCCAGTCCTTTTTCTCCCTTACCGGCATCTCCTACATCCAAGCTATGCCGATGATCTGGAGGGTCTTATATACCCTTGAAAGGATCATCGAGCAGGAAGGGATTGATCTAGGAATGTCGGAGTTGGCTGAGATGTATGATCTCACAACGTTTGGATCCCACCGATATTTGTTTAAACGAAAACCTGGTGAAGAACACCCCATTTTTAAAGCCACCAAGAACGATACAAACTGGAAACGACGCTTTTTCTTTGCCAGAAGAGACTCTATCCCAAACGGAAAGGATCTACCCAGGGAGTGGTCCACCCATGGTAGGATAGAGGATCCTGAGAAGGATCACCAGGTAATCTTGCTCTTGTGATAGGATCACTAACCCCCTTTTGTTTTATGTTATGCAGCTGTCACTGTTTCACACCTCATACCGTCTCCTGATACTAAGGAAAGGCTTGCTGCTTTTAGAAGACTCGGTCCTGAAACAAGATCATTCAAGACAATCACCCAGGATTCTCAAGAGGTATCCTCAGGCTCAGTCACCATGTCAAGTAAGTATCCTGTTTTTTGTATAGTTAAAGATTTAAATAAATAGTTAAATAGAAATAGGATAAGGATACTTATCTTGCTTTGAATGTGTAGGTGCTGGAAAAGGTTCAAAATCTGCCTCCAAGTTCAGCGTGACCGATCTAGACAACGTACGATCCTCCAAGAAGAAGTTTCCTGCCAGCCCAACTGCTTCGATACCCAAGGCACCCGTTAAAGGAAGGGGTGGCAAGAAAAGAAAAGCCTCTGAAGCTGAGGATCTGCAAGGTCTGCCCCTGATCCGCCACCAGTTCCTTGAATACTTCAACGATGTAAGGATCCTTGTCCCTGCTTTGGTATCCAGCTTATTTGAGGATCACCTGTTCTTGAACTGTTCTTTATCTTCTTTGCAGAAATTTGCTGAGATTGAAGACTACGTTGGGCATGTCGAGGAGCAGGACAAGAAGATTGCTGACCTCCAACAAGTCGCATTGCTCAAGGATCTTAAGATTGCTGACCTCCAAAAGGATCTCAAAGATGCCAAAGCTCAGACAGCTACAATCCTGATTAATTTTGATTATGAGAAGAGCGAGATCACGGAGGATGCTAAGGTCTCCGCTGCCATAGCCATGTACAAGACCAAGCTACAAATGGCCCAAGAAGCTCAGGATCCTGCCTTTGACAGGAGCAACTGGGATGTGGAAGGCTGGAAGGCAAGGCTGGCTGAGCTGGATGACGAGGAGGAGGCTGAGGAGATCCTGACGATCGAGGCTGGAGGCAGTGGCAAGGATCATGGTGGTGAAGCTAGTGGAGCTGGAGATGGTGATGCAGCGAAGGTGTAGGCTGCAACAATGGGCAATGATGGACACTTCTAGACATAGCCGGAGCCCATTTTTCTTTTTTTTTTTAGGTTTGGCGGTAGTTTTTGTTAAACAATGGTTGGTTTGTATTTGAACAATAGTTTTAGGATTAAGGATCTAGGATCCTTTGGATAATAGGTAGGATTACAAATGGTGGAGGGATCCTCTGTTTGGGGGATGAAGCCATTGTGATCCTGCCGCCTTTGATTTCCTGCACTTGCTATAACCGCATAAACAATGGACACCCGTTGCCAACCCATGTGGACGGGCCACGTTTTGCTGGTAGAAACGTGGGTTGGCAATTTTGACAACCTTCGACGGTTAAACTTTTGTTAATAAAATAACTTTAATCTTTTTTGGCTTATCTTGTGTTGTTATCCTTGTTTGTCCTTTTAATTTTCAATTGTTTTGATATACACTTGTCTGAATAAGAAAAGTTGAACAAATTAGGTAAAAAATATTTAGGATATGATCCAGGATCAAATATCCTATAGTTGAAAAATTCCAAAAAGTGGTATATTTTAAGGATCATGAGTTCAGTTGTCAAAGTACAAGGGTTATTCAAATAAACAATGAATAAAATCAAAATAGTTAAGGATCATACCTGGGGATCCAAGTTAGGATCCTAACCCTTAATACTATAACCAGGATAACCATAAGACAAACCTTAGTAAGAAGTAAGGATCAAGGATCCTTGGTTGTTTAACTTCGAAGACCTGAAATAGAACATAACTTGGGACTAAGCCAATATAAGATAAAAGTTAGCAACTGGGGACAAGCCCAAAGGATAACTGGGGACAAGCCCAAGGATAACTGGGGACAAGCCCATGGATAACTGGGGACAAGCCCATGGATAACTGGGGACAAGCCCATGGATCGTGTGTGAACTGGAGTATGGCCCTAACTGGCGACTATCCAAACTTAGTGGCATGAAAATGCCAAAACCTTAGCTAACGTGAAAACGTTAGAAACCTTAAGAACGGATGTATGGTACGTCTACCATTATACGTAGGATCCTAGGTATAGCCAGTACAATGGAATTATCAGCCCCTAAAACGAGTACTGGTCCCACTGCCATGAACTATACCAAGATCATCGTGCGCTACTGGCGGAACTGGGGTCAAGCCCAAATAACTGGGGTCAAACCCAAGTAACTGGTTGCTTTTGTGGATAACCATCCTTTTGCTAAGAGTACCTGAACCTTCAAAACTCAGAATCGCATGAAAGGGGGATAAAGGATGCAGGATCCTTATCCTTATGTGAGAAAGTAAGGAAATGAAATAGTTTGAGATTAGAATGTTACCAAAATGAGGATCATCTGTGCTCTAAGGATCCTTCAAGGATACTTATCATGTGAGGATCATAGGTCCTTATCATATAAAGTATTTCTTCAAATGGACAGCATTCCAGGCCCTGGGTATCAAATCACCTTCCATTGTTAGCAATCGATATGCCCCCTTTCCTGCCTCAGCTTCAATCAAGTAAGGGCCTTCCCATTTTGGTGCTAACTTTCCATCAGCAGGATTGGTGGTATTTTGAAATGCTTTCCTCAACACCATATCACCAATTTGGAACTTCCTGATCCTGACATTTTTGTTGTAAGCACCAGCCATCCTTTGCTGATAACTGGCCATCCTTATCCTTGCCAAATCCCTGATTTCTTCTATAGTATCCAGGTCTTGAACCAAGTTCTCATCATTTTCCTCAGGATCACGAATACTTGTTCTAGCAGTTGGAACCACCATTTCTGTAGGGATCACTGATTCTGCCCCAAATACCAAAGAGAATGGAGTTTGGCCTGTAGCATTCTTAGGAGTTGTCCTATCAGCCCAAAGCACATAAGGTAGTTCTTCTGCCCATTTCCCTTTCTTGGATCCAAGCTTCTTCTTCAAATTGTTGATGATGATCTTATTGGATGATTCTACCTGACCATTAGCTTGTGGGTGGACTGGTGTTGATGTTATCATCTTAATCCCCCAGCTGTCACAAAAGTTAGTAGTTCTGCCCCCAATAAATTGGGAACCATTATCACATATAATTTCAGAAGGAATACCAAATCTAGTTATAATATTTCTTTTAATGAAGGATATAACTTCCTTTTCTCTGACTTGGGCAAAAGCTTCAGCCTCTATCCACTTGGAGAAGTAATCAGTCATAGCAAGCATGAACACTTTTCCACCAGGTGCCTTAGGGAGCTTACCAACTATATCCATACCCCATCTCATAAATGGCCAAGAGGAGGATATAGGATGCAAAAATTCAGCTGGTTGATGAAGGATATTGCTGTGTCTCTGACAAGGATCACATTTCTTAGCATACTCCACAGCATCTCTCTTCATAGTTGGCCAATAGTATCCTGTCCTCAGGATCCTTGAGAATAATGTCCTGCCCCCAGTGTGGTTTCCACAATCTCCTTCATGGAAGTCTTTTAAAACTTCTTGGATTTCAGGATCCTCAATGCATCTTAAATATGGTCCTGCAAGAGATCGTTTATACAACATATTATTTAAAATTGTGAATTGAGATACCTTAATTTTGAAAGCCCTAGGGTTTTCTCCTGTAGGAATCTCTCCATGTTGTAAGTATCTCATGATTGGGAGGATCCATGATCCTGAATGAGATTGAGTATCCTCACTAGGGATAATTGTAGAATCCTCTCCTATTTCCATAGCCACATGATCCTCGATGGCAGGAGCCAGGATATGGATAATGGGGATACTTATATCCTCCGGGATCTTCAAAGATGATCCTAGATTAGCCAATGCATCAGCTTCTGCATTTTCTTCCCTTGGTACCTGTGTCAAACTAAAGGAAACAAAAGAGAGTGCCAATTCTTTGACTATCTCCAAATATTTGGTTAGCTTTTCACCTTTAACAGCATAGGATCCATTAAAGTGATTAGAGATTAACAAAGAATCTACATGTACCTCAAGATACCTGATCCTCATATGCTTAGCAATTTGCAAACCAGCTATCAAGGCTTCATATTCAGCCTCATTGTTAGTAGTTTGGAACTCACAAGCTATAGAGTGGGGTATTATGTCCCCCTGTGGCGATTTTAGTGGTATTCCAAGCCCTGTTCCTTTGACATTTGAGGATCCATCAGTATAGAGTATCCAAGGATCCTTGGTCTCCTCTAGCTGCTGGACTTCTAATTCAGCTTCCTTTTGCAAATCACTACTGAAATCTGCCACAAAGTCAGCTAATGCTTGGGATTTAATGGCTGTCCTGGGCTCATATCTTATATCATATGCACTAAGCTTCACTGCCCACTTAGCCATCCTTCCTGACATTTCAGGTTTCCTGAGGACATTCTTAATTGGAAAATTAGTTTTGATAATAATGGCATGAGTTTCAAAATAATGTCTCAATTTAGTAGATGCCATAATTAATGCAAGGATAAGTTTTTCTAAGTGTGAATACCTGGATTCAACATCAAGTAAACTCTTACTTACATAATAGACAGGATGTTGTGTACCTTCGTGATCCTTAACAAGGACGGCACTTACTGCTTTTGAGGATACCGCAAGATATAAGGATAACACATCTCCTTTTTCTGGTTTCGTCAAGGCCGGGGCCGAGGATAGGTAATCCTTAAGAGCTCTTAGGGCACTTTCATGCTTCTCAGTCCACTCGAATTTCTTGTTCTTCCTTAGGATATCATAGAATTCCTTGCACTTTTCTGAGGATTTGGATAAGAATCTGTTTAAAGCTGCAATCCTGCCTGTTAACCTCTGAACATCCTTAGCATTGGCAGGGGACTTGATGTTCACTACAGCTTTGATTTGTTCTGGACTGGCTTCAATGCCTCTCTTTGTCACCATATATCCTAAGAATTTACCTGCTTTAACACCAAAGTGACATTTTGAAGGATTAAGTTTCATGTTATATTTGTCAAGGATATTGAATGCTTCCTCCAAGTCCCTTAGGTGATCCTCAACCTTTTTGGATTTTACCACTATATCGTCTATGTAAACCTCCATAGTTTGTCCAATCTGATCCTTGAACATCATATTCACTAGCCTTTGATAAGTTGCACCTGCATTTCTTAGTCCAAATGGCATAGCAATATAACAGTATATACCAGTTGGAGTCATAAAGGTTGTATCCTCTTGATCGGATGGTTCCATCTGAATTTGTTGAAATCCAGATGAAGCATCCATAAAAGTTAACAGTTCATGACCCGCAGTTGCATCCACCATGAGTCAATGTGGGGTAATGGGAAAGGATCCTTGGGACATGCCTTATTTAAATCAGTGAAATCGACACATACCCTCCACTTTCCGTTTTTCTTTTGAACAACAACCACATTGGCCAACCATCTTGGATACTTGACCTCTCTAATCATACCTGCTCGGAGTAATTTCTCTACCTCCTCCTGGATAATGGCATTTCTTTCTGGTGCAAATTTCCTCCTCTTTTGATGGATTGGTTTGAAGGACCTATCAATGCCAAGTTTGTGAGTGATTATATCTTTAGATATACCTGTCATGTCTTCGTGTTTCCATGCAAAGGTAGTCTTTCTCCTTTTGAGGAAGGATATGAGGTCTTCCTTCATTTCGCCAAGGATCCCTGATCCTATATAAACTTTAGATTCAGGATCATCAGGATCCATAAGGATTTCTACTACATCCTGTTCTCTTGCCTCCAAGACATCCCTTGGAGGATGCTTTAATTGCTATTGCTCCCTTGACTTTGAGGCTGGTTTCATTGATGAGGTGTAGCAGTTCTTAGCTTCTTGCTGATCACTATCAATCTTCACTATTCCCCAAAGACTAGGAAGCTTTACACATTGATGATAAGTGGATGGGACTGCCTTCATGTCATGTATCCAAGGCCTACCAAGGATAACATTACAACAAGATAAACAGTCAATAACACAATTTTTTTGGTAAGAATGTAGGCCTTCGATATAGATTGGGAGTTTAATATCCCCCAGAGTATTCTTAGTCTCGCCACTGAATCCCACGAGCACAGAGGATCTTGGTATGATATCAGATTCTGGAATATTCATCTTCTTGAGGACATCAAGCTGGATAATGTTCACAGAGCTTCCTCCATCTATAAGGATCATGCGAACAAAATGGTTAGAAATAAAAAGAGTGATAACCAAACCATCGTGATGAGGATCCTGAATGTCAACACGGTCATCCTCATCAAAAGTTATGACTTTTCCTTCGGAGACACTGGATGTTCGAATGGGTCTATCTCCATTATCCATCTTAGCTTCCTTTGCATGTCTTTTAGCTGCAGAGAAGGATGTTCCACAAATGTCTGATCCTCCAGAAATAAAGTTTATAACTTGTGCATCTGCTGGAGGGGCTGGAGCTTTCTCTGGGATCCTTTCAGGATCCTGAGTCCTTGACTTCTTTCTCCCCAATAATTCTTTCAAGTGCCCCTTGCTCAACAAATATCCAATTTCTTTTCTCAGTGCGATGCATTCTTCTGTGAGATGCCCAAAATCTTCATGATATGCACACCACTTTGACTTATCTTTAGTTGCAGCTGGTCTGTCATTTTTCCTGGGCCATCTAGCTTTATCACCTAAATTCTGCATCGCAAGGATTAGTTCATTGTTATCAACAGAAAAACAATATTCAGAAATTGGAGGATAATCCTCATCATCCTCTTCTTGTTCAACAGCATGCACATTCTGGTTATCAGATTTGTTATAGGATCTGAACTTCTTGTTCTTGAATGAGGATCCTTGCTTCTCTTGCTTTGAGGATCCTGCTAACCTCTCCTGGATCCTTTTGTCATCCTCTAGCCGGATGAACCTAAGGGTCCGGGTTCTTACCTCATCTAGATTCCTGCATGGTGTCATAACAAGATCATTATAGAATAATGAATCCCTAAGCAATCCCATTTTAAAGGCTTCAACAGCCGTAGCTATATCCAGGTTAGGAATATCTAAGGATTCTTTACTAAATTTAGTGATATAATCCCTTAATGATTCATTATGACCTTGAGTTATCCTATACAGATCACTAGTTAAACGCTCAAATTTTCTACTACAAGAAAACTGGTTATTAAATAGGTTAACTAGATTAGCAAACAAGGTAATAGAGTAAGGGGAAGACTTAGCAGCCATTTAAGAGCCGATGCAGTAAGAGTGGATCCAAATCCCTTGCACAGACATGCTTCCTTTAACCTTTCTGGGATGGGATTGATCTCCATCATTTCCCTGTACTGTGCTATGTGTTCTTCAGGATCTGTTGAACCGTCATACAACTTCATTGTAGGCACGTGGAACCTCTTGGGTATCTCAGCATCACAGATTGGTGGTGCAAAACGAGATATCTTGTGGCTCCCATCTGCAATCTCCGGGATAGGCTTGACCACTCCTGGGACACTTGATATCATATCCTTTAACTTTTGCAATTCTCTGGCCATGGCATGATTGATACCTGTATCCTGCATAAGGCCATGGTTAGTGGTATAAGAATTATTGAAAGTGTTACCTCCCACTGGGTTCAAATTAGGGAGAGCGGATGTGAATCCATATTGTTGGGGCTCCGGAATGACCGATGGACTAGTAGAAGCAATGGTCTGCATTGGAATAAAATCTCCCTGATGGATATCGGAACTCCCTGATTGCAAACTCCTTAAGGATCCCAGAATCTGGAAGGATCCATGAAACTGAGAGGATCCTTGAACCTGCGAGGATCCTGGGACATAGGAGGATCCTTGAACCTGAGAGGATCCTTGAAACTGAGAGGATCCTTGAACCGGGGAGGATCCTGGAACATAGGAGGATCCTTGACCCTGGGAGGATCCTTGAAACTGAGAGGATCCTTGAACCTGGGAGGATCCTGGAACATAGGAGGATCCTTGAACCTGGGAGGATCCTTGAAACGACCAGAACCCTTGAATCTGCTGCGCTCCTGAGTATCCTCCTGAGCTTACGAAGGATCCTATATGCTGGGGATGGGATCCTGCTGGTTGGAAGTATGACCCTGAAGCCTGAGTCATTGCTGATGATCCGTAATGCACTCCTTTTGGTCCTTCCACATATTGAACGTCTGGAACCACTGAAGGCTGAGAAGTTATAACCGGAGTATCGAAATTCAAATATCTGGGCATCAGTGGGGAATGATCTTCTGCCGATCTCTTCTGTTTCTTGATGTCTCCAATTTCTCTAAGAATCCTTTCATTGGTCTTATCCTGCTGCTGTATATGCTCCTTCATCTGCAAAATCAGAGTAAACAAGTCCACTAGTAGTGGGAGTATAAGAAGCAGAAGAAGTTGGAGGTTTTGAGAAAATGGGAGTTGGTTTCTTCTCGGCATTTTTCTGAGGTCCAGAAGGTGGTGGAGGCAAAGGTGGAATGCCCTGGGATGAATTGACTGCAGACATCGCACTGGAGGTGTTCTTTGATGATGAAGCCATCTGCTTGGATGTAATGAACCGAAATGATCACAAAAATGAGAATTTCTTAGGAATGAAGCACCAATTGCCCCACGGTGGGCGCCAAACTGTTTTGGTCAAAAATCAAGCAATGACAATGTAACCAAACTTTCTGTTGTGGGATATGATGCTTGAATTGATGAACAACAATAAGGATCACTATGAAATGTAATGAACAAGTGACACGAAGATTTATACGAGGAAAAAGTCCTTGATCAATGAATGATCTCCGGCATAAAAAACCTCGGGTGATGGAAACTACCGATCACCAACTCAAATTAAACAGCAAATGTGTTACAACTTCGGATGATAGCGAGCTAAGTACAAGAATCACTATAGTGTATCGTGTAGAAATGTATGAAAAATGCTAAGTTTTTTGCCGAGAGCTAGTGAGTGCAGTTGTACGAATGTGTGTAGCCAAAAATAGCCAAGTGTTCTAAAAGATAGCTCGCTACCCCCTTAAAATTAGAAAATATCTAGCCCAACTAACTGTCCGCATTTCGTGCCTTCTCCCTACGTTCTCCATAACGTTCACAATGGTCAAGCACGTGCAGAATTGAAGGGAATATGCTCCAGGAATATCGCCATGACCAAGTCCAAGCCGGTACTCCTGCAAAACAATACCGAATTCAAAGTGAACAATCATTAGTATAAGGATCACTAGGATGATCCATGATCCTGATCCTGAAGTACTTCTGAGGATCACTAATTGTCACAGAAGTAAGGATCACCAAACAGGATAACACTTGAGGATCACAGGTCATTAAGAAATCCTCCCCCAACACTTAGAACAGGATACTATTGGCCCACCATGAAGAAAGATGTTGTGGATTATGCGAAGAAGTGTGATGCCTGTCAAAGACATAGCAATATCCTTCATCAACCCGCGGAGCTTCTGCATCCTATATCCTCTTCCTGGCCATTCATGAGATGGGGAATGGATATAGTTGGCAAACTTCCCAAGGCACCAGGTGGAAAAGTGTTTATGCTTGCTATGACTGATTACTTTTCCAAATGGATAGAAGCTGAAGCCTTTGCACAAGTCAGAGAAAAGGAAGTGATATCCTTTATTAAAAAAAACATCATTACTAGATTTGGCATACCTTCTGAAATTGTTTGTGATAATGGATCCCAATTTATTGGGACTAGAACTACTAACTTTTGTGACAGTTGGGGGATTAAAATGATAACATCAATACCAGTCCACCCACAAGCTAATGGTCAAGCAGAATCATCTAACAAGATTGTTTTGGTCAAAAATCAAGCAAGGATAATGCAACCAAATCTTTTGTTGTGAGGTGTGATGCTTGAATCTATGAACAATTGCATGAACAACTTGCAAATCAAATAAAGAGATGACACAAGGATTTATACGAGGAAAAGGCCCTTGATCTAGAGTTGATCTCCGGCATAAAAAACCTCGGGTGATGGAAACTACCGATCACCAACTAAGATTAATCATAAGGTTGATACAACTCGGGGTGATAACAAACTTGTTACAAGGATCACTAGTGTGCAATGTGCAAGAAATGTACGAAATCGCCAAGTAAACTGTCGAGAGCTGTTTGAGTGTTGTTACGAGAGTGTGTGTTTGCTAAATTAGCCAAGTATATCTACTCAAGCTTGTTATCCCATATTTAAAATTAGAAATAACTAAACTAACAAACTGTTCGACAATTGTGCAAGCTCCCCACGATCTCCATAACGTTCACAAGAGCCAAGCACGTGCGGAATATTGAGGGAATATGCTCCACGAATATCGGCAAGACCAAGTCCATGCATATACTCCTGCAAAACGAGCTCACATACAAGGTAGACAATCGTTAGTGTAAGGATAACAATGAGGATCCTGAATCCTGGTCCTGCAACATATTCTGAGGATCCTAAATTCAAACAGAATTAAGGATCCGTGATCCTGGCAGTACTTGAGGATCCTTGATCCTTAGGATTGGAAAATCCTCCCCTAACAATTGCCCCCAAAATATAAGGAGTAAAGTGTAAATTAGTGAGTTATATATTTTTTTATCTTATCTGCAACTGACTAACGGATATATAGCTGTTAGGATCGAACTAGCCGTTACCGATCATAAGTCATTGAAGCGACATCCCTGCAGAATCATCATTATAAATTCAAGTTAGAGATAAGGGTTAGGAAGCATTTAAATTCGTGCGTTACACCCTTTAAATCCTCATTCGAAGATTAAGCAAGTACTTCTCTCTCCTTTATCTCTTCTCCTTCTTACTCTGTTCCTTCTTTCTTTACCATCATCCATGACCAAGATGATGTTAAGATCTTCACCGGCTAAGGATCATCAAAAGGATAGCCCTCTAAAGAGCCAAGGAATCATCAAAGATTCTCTGAAGGAACGCTGCTGCTTTACTGATCCTGAGATCGACAGGATCCGTCATTGCTTTCCGGCGAACACTATTTTCAAACATTTTGACCCTACCGCCTTGAGTGACTTCGTTTCTGAAACTTGGGTTGCTTTCCCGGTCACCCCATTTCTGATAGGATACTCTTATCCTTTCCCTGCTTTTACCCAGTCTTTCTTCTCCCTTACCGGCATATCCTATATCCAGGCTATGCCAATGATGTGGAGGGTTTTATTTACCCTTGAGAGGATCATTGAGCAGGAAGATATAGAGTTGGGAATGTCGGAACTTGCTGAATTGTACAACCTTGTGAGCCATGGTTCACACCGCTTTTTATTCAAACACAAACCCAGTGAAGAACACCCAATCCTCAAGACCACCAAAAACGACACTAAGTGGAAGAAACGTTTTTTCTTCGTCTGGAGGGATTCTATCCCAGACGGGAAGGATCTCCCCAGAAAATGGGCCACTCATGGTAGGATAGAGGATCCTTATAGAAGGATCATAGGATAACCCTGTTTCTGTTGAGGATCACTAACATCTTTTTGTTTCTTTTGTGCAGCTATCTCTGTTTCTCATATCATTTCATCACCTGCAACAAAGGAGAGGATCGCTGCTTTCCAGAGTCTTGATCCTGCAGTAAGATCATTTCAAGCAAACACCAAGGATTCTCAAGAAGTATCCTCAGGCTCAGTCACAATGTCAAGTAAGTATTCGAGTTTGTATATAATTAAATGTTGAAATGTAAATAAAAAAAGAATACTTATCTGTTGTTTTGGATTGATAGGTGCTGGAAAATCCTCAAGGTTAGCCACTCGCTTCAGTGTCAGTGATCTTGACACTGTCACTGCCCGCTCCGGGAAGAAGAAAACTGCTGCCAGCCCCATCGTTCCGGTGCCAAAGCCCACTACCTCCAAGGGTAAAGGAGGAAAGAAAAGGAAGACCACCGAGGCTGATGACCTGGAAGGCTTGCCTCTTATCCGCCACCAGTTCCAGGAATACTTTGCTGATGTAAGGATCACCAACTTTGCTTCATTATCCTGCCCACTTGAGGATCACGGATCCTGAACTTTACCTTGTCTTTTTGCAGAAATTCGCCGAGGTCGAGATGCTGTTTGATGCATATGTTGAAGAGGCCGAGTAGAAGCATCAGGACTTCCAAAAGATCTTCTTGGCTAAGGATAAGACCATCTCTCGCCGTGAGAAGGATCTGAACTTGGCAAAGCAGCAGGTGGTCATGGCCCAGATAAATGCTGATCTTGAGAAGCATGAGCTGCTGGAGGATGCTAAAGTTTCTGCTGCCATCACCATGTACAAAATCAAGCTGCAAATGGCCCAAGAGGCTGAGGATCCTGACTTCGACAGGACCACTTGGGACAAGGAGGGCTGGAAGGTGAAGCTAGCTGAGCTAGATGATGAGGAGGAGGCTACCGAGGTCTTGGCGATTGAGGCAAGTGGCAGGGGGAAGGATCAAGCTGGTGGTGATGATGCTGGTGGTGATGATGCTGGTGGTGATGCAGCCAAGGTGTAAGCTGCAGAAATGGGCGATGATGGATATTTCTAGACGCGGCCGGAGCCCATTTTTTAGGATTTGGTAGTGGTTTTTTGGTTATGATGTTTTGAACAATGATGGTTTGTAATAACTAAACAATAGCTATTAGGGTTGAGGATCATGGATCCTTTGAACAATAGGTAGGATAATAGGTGGTGGATGGATCCTCTGTTTGGGGGATGAAACCACTTGTTATCCTGCCATCTTTTATTTCCTGCACTTTTAAGACCTGTTAACAATGGACACCCTTTGCCAACCCAAGTGGACGGGCCACGTATTGCTGGTAGAAACTTGGGTTAGCAATTTTGACAACCTTTAAGGGTTTAACTCTTGGTGAATAAACAAAACTTTAATCTTTTGGCTATTTTTTGTATTGTTATTCCGTATATTTTATCCTTCAATAGTTGTGATATACTTTGTTTGAATTTATAAGTAAAGAATAATGGTTTAACAAATCATGTCAAAAAGTTTTAGGATACGATCAAGGATCAAATATCCTATAATCGATAAATTCAAAAAAGTAGTACAGTTTAAGGATCATAAATGCTGTTGTCAAAGGATAAGGGTCATTTATATAAACAATGAATAGAATTAAAGTAATTAAGGATCATACCTGAGAATCCAAGTTAGGATCCTAAACATTTAACATTTACAATCAGGATAACCAAAAGACAAACCTTAGTAGAAGGTAAGGATCAAGGATCCTTGGCTGTTTAGCTTCAAAAACCTGAAATGGAACATAACTTGGGACTAAGCCATTATAAGAAAAGAGTTAGCAACTGGGGACAAGCCCAACAATTCTGGGGACAAGCCCAATATACTGGGGACAAGCCCAAAAGACTAGGGACAAGCCCAAAAACTGGGGACAAGCCCAAAGGATCTTGTGTAAACTGGAGTATGGCCCTCACTGGCGACTATCTAAACTTAGTGACATGAAAATGCCAAAACCTTAGCTAACGTGAAAATGTTAGAAACCTTAGGAACGGATGTATGGTACGTCTACCATTATACGTAGGATCCCGGATACAGCCAGTACAATGAAATTGTCAGCCCCTAAAGCGAGTGCTGGTCCCATTGCCATGAACTGTACCAGGATCATCATGCGCTACTGGCGAAACTGGGGACAGGCCCAAAAACTGGGGACAAGCCCAAAAAACTGGGGACAAGCCCAAATAACTGGGGTCAAGCCCAAATAACTGAAGACTTCTTGTGGATACTCAATCCTTCGTTAAGGATACATGAACCTTCTGCAAAACTCAGAATCAAGTGAAAGGAGGATAAAGGATCCAGTATCCTTTTCCTTGTATATAGGATAATTAAAGAATGAAATAGTTTGAGATTAGATCATTACCAAAATGAGGATCATCCATCCTCTAAGGATCCTTCAAGGATGTGGATCATGAATATTGCTAAGGATCACAAATCCTTATCACATGAAGTATTTCTTCAGGTGGACAGCATTCCAAGCTCTTGGTAGCAAATCACCTTCCATTGTTAGCAATCGATATGCCCCCTTTCCAGCCTCAGCTTTAATCAGGTAGGGGCCTTCCCACTTTGGTGCCAACTTTCCATCAGCAGGATTTGTGGTATTCTGAAATGCTTTCCTTAATACCATATCACCAACTTGGAACTTCCTGATCCTGACATTCTTATTGTAGGCTCCAGCCATCCTTTGTTGATAACTAGCCATCCTTATCCTTCTCAAATCCCTGAGTTCTTCTATAGTATCCAAGTCTTGAACCAAGTTTTCAGCATTTCCTTCAGGATCACGAATGCTTGTTCTTGCAGTAGGAACCAGCATTTCTGTAGGGATCACTGATTCTGCTCCAAATACCAAAGAAAATGGAGTTTGGCCAGTAGCATTCTTGGGAGTTTTCCTATCAGCCCATAGTACATAAGGTAGTTCTTCTGCCCACTTTCCTTTCTTGAAAATCCTTTAGGACCTCTTGGATTTCAGGATCCTCAATGCATCTTACATATGGTCCTGCAAGAGATCGTTTATATAATATGTTATTCAATATTGTAAACTGAGATACCTTAATTTTGAAAGCCCTGCGGTTTTGTCCTGTAGGAATCTCTCCATGTTGGATATATCTCATGATTGGATGGATCTATGATCCTAAATGAGATTGTGTATCATCACTAGGGGTGATTGCAGAATCCTCTCCTATCTCCATGGCTACATGATCCTCAATAGAGGGGGTTAGGATGTGAATAATAGGGATCCTGACATCCTCTGGAATCTTCAAGGATGATCCTAGATTGGCCAATGCATCAGCTTCTGCATTCTCTTCTCTGGGTACCTGTGTCAAACTAAAGGAAACAAAAGAGAGTGCCAATTCTTTGACTATCTCAAAATATTTGATTAGCTTTTCACCTTTAACAGCATAGGATCCATTAAAGTGATTAGTAATTAACAATGAATCTACATGTACCTCAAGATACCTGATCCTCATATGCTTGGCAATTTGCAAACCAGCTATCAAGGCTTCATACTCAGCCTCATTGTTAGTAGTTTGAAACTCACAAGCTATGGAGTGGGGTATTATGTCCCCCTGTGGCGATTTTAGTAGTATTCCAAGTCCAGTTCCTTTGACATTAGAAGCTCCATCAGTGAAGAGTATCCAAGGATCCTTAGTTTCTTCGAGCTGTTGGACTTCTAACTCAGCTTCCCTTTGCAAGTCACTACTGAAATCTGCCACAAAGTCAGCTAAGGCTTGGGATTTAATGGCAGTCCTTGGTTCATATCTTATATCATAAGCACTAAGCTTCACTGCCCACTTAGCCATCCTTCCTGACATTTCAGGTTTCCTGAGAACATTCTTAATTGGAAAGTTAGTCTTAACAATAATGGCATGAGTTTCAAAATAATGTCTTAATTTAGTAGATGCCATAATTAGTGCAAGGATAAGTTTTTCTAAATGTGAATACCTGGATTCAGCATCAAGCAAACTCTTACTTACATAATAGACAGGATGTTGTGTACCTTCATGATCATTAACAAGGACCGCACTTACTGCTTTAGAGGATACCGCTAGATATAAGGATAATATATCCCCTTTTTCTGGTTTCATCAAGGCAGGAGCTGAGGATATGTAATCCTTAAGGGCTTTGAGAGCATTTTCATGCTTTTCAGTCCATTCAAATTTCTTGTTCTTTCTCAAAATGTCATAGAATTCCTTGCATTTTTCTGATGACTTAGATATGAACCTGTTCAAGGCTGCGATCCTGCCTGTCAATCTTTGCACATCCTTGGCATTGGCAGGAGATTTGATATTCACAATAGCCTTTGTTAGGGGAGGATTTTCCAATGATCAGTGATCCTCAATTACTGTTGGGCTTAGTGATCCTCACTTCTGTTTGAATTGGTGATCCTCAGAAGTATTGCAGGATCAGGATCATGGATCATCGTAAGGATCCTTATACTAACGATTGTCTGCTTTGAATATGATGTTGTTTTGCAGGAGTACGAGCTTGGACTTGGTCTTGGCGATATTCCTGGAGCATATTTCATATTTATTCCGCACGTGCATGGCTGAATTGGACGTTATGGAGGTCGTGGAGGACTTGCATCATTTGCGGAATGTTTGTTAGCTTAGATATTTTCCATTTTTAAAAGGGATAGCGAGCTAAATAGAAAACACTTGGCTATTTTTAGCTTAACACACACTCGCAACTGCTCTCACCAGCTCTCAACAATTCACTTGGCGATTACACACTTTTTTGCACATTACACTATAGTGATCCTTGTAATTAGCTCGCTATCATCCGAAGTTGTAATACATTCCTTGTTTAATTTGAGTTGGTGATCGGTAGTTTCCATCACCCGAGGTTTTTTATGCCGGAGATCATTCATTAATCAAGGGCTTTTTCCTCGTATAAATCTTTGTGTCACTTATTCATTTCATTTCTGAGTGATCCTTAGTGTTGTTCATAGATTCAAGCATCATACCTCACAACAGAAAGTTTGGTTGCATTATCATTGCTTGATTTTTAACCAAAACAGTTTGGCGCCCACCGTGGGGGAATTGGTGCTTCATTCCTAAGAAGATTCATATTTTTGTGGTCATTTCGGTTCGTTACAACTAGACAGATGGCTTCCTCAGCGAAGAATACTTCAAGCTCTATGCTGGCAATCTGTTCTTCACAAGGCGTTCCACCTTTGCCTCCACCACCTTCTGGATCCCAGAAGAATGCTGAAAATGCTGCGAGAAGACCAACCCCCATTTTCTCAAAACCACCAACTTCTTCTGTTTCTACTAATCCTACTACTAGTGATTTTTTTAATTTGATTTTGCAGATGAGGGATCACGCACAAGAGCAGGACAGAACCAATGAAAGGATCCTCCGGGAGATCGCTGAGATCAAGAAACAGAAGAAATCAGTGGAGGATCATTCCCCATTGATGCCCAGATCGCTGAATTTCGACACTCCGGTCATGACCTCCCAGCATTCAGCAGCTCCAGATGTCCAATACTTGGGTGAATTTCCAGGAAGGCGTTATGGAACAACAACAATGACTCAGGCTCTAGGATCTTACTTTCAACCTTCCGGAGCCTCTGTTCAGCATCAAGGATCCTTCGCCAGTTCAGGAGGGTACATGCAGATGCAGTCAGCTCAAGGATCCTTCCAGCCTCAAGGATCCTCCCAGGTCCAAGGATCCTCCCAGGTTCAAGGATCCTCCCAGGTCCAAGGATCCTCCCAGGTTCAAGGATCCTCCCAGGTCCAAGGATCCTCCCAGGTCCAAGGATCCTCCCAGGTCCAAGGATCCTCCCAGGTCCAAGGATCCTCTATGGCTCCAGGATCCTTTCAGGTTCAAGGATCCTCTCACCTTCAAGGATCCAACATCTTTCAGGATCAAGGATTCTTGAGAAGTATGCAGCCTTCAAGCTCGGATGTTCATCAAGGAGACTTCATCCCAATGCAGACCATTGCTTCATCTGGTCCTTCAATCATACCAGAGTCCCGTCAATATGGATTCACATCTGGAATCCCAAACATGAATCCTCCGGGAGGTAACACTTTCAATAATTCTTATAACACTAACCATGGTTCCATGCAGGATACAGGTATCAATCAAGCCATGGCTAGGGAATTACAGAAGCTCAAGGATATGATATCCAGTGTACCAGGAGTGGTTAAACCCATTCCTGAAATTGCAGATGGTAGCCATAGGATATCTCGTTTTGCCCCACCCTTATGTGATGCTGAGATACCCAAAAGGTTCCAGATACCATCTATGAAGCTGTATGATGGTTCAACAGATCCAGAAGAGCATGTAGCTCAGTACAGAGAGAGGATGGAGATCAATCCAATTCCTGAGAGGTTAAAAGAAGCATGTCTATGCAAGAGATTTGGATCCACTCTCACAGGATCTGCTCTTAAATGGCTGCTAAGCCTTCCCCCTTACTCTATTACTTCATTTGCTAATCTAGTTAATTTGTTTAATAGTCAATTCTCTTGTAGTAGAAAATTTGAACGATTAACTAGTGATCTTTATAGGGTAACACAAGGTCAATATGAATCACTTAGAGATTACATCACTAAATTTAGTAAAGAGTCCTTAGATATCCCTAACCTGGATATAGCTACGGCTGTAGAAGCCTTTAAAATGGGTTTGCTTAGGGATTCATTGTTCTATGACGATCTTGTTATGACCCCATGCAGGAATCTTGATGAAGTAAGAACCAGGGCCCTTAGGTTCATCCGTCTAGAGGATGACAAAAGGATCCAGGAGAGAATGACAGGATCCACAAAACAGGAGAAGCAAGGATCCTACTTTAGGAACAACAAATCCAAGGCTTACAATAAGTCTGATAACCAGAATATGCATGCAGTGGAATAGGAAGAGGATGATGAGGATTATCCTCCTATTTCTGAATACTGTTTTTCTGTTGATAACAATGAACTAATTCTTGCAATGCAGAATTTAGGTGAAAAAGCTAGGTGGCCAAGGAAAAGTGATAAACCAGCCGCTACAAAGGATAAGTCCAAGTGGTGTGCATATCATGAGGATTTTGGGCATCTCACTGAAGAGTGCATTGCACTTAGAAAAGAAATTGGTTACTTGTTAAGCAAGGGGCACTTGAAGGAACTTTTGGGACGAAAGAAATCAAGGATCCAGGATCCTGAAAGGATCCCAGAAAAGGCTCCTGCTCCTCCAGCAGATGCACAAGTTATTAACTTTATATCCGGTGGATCGGACATTTGTGGTACCTCCTTTTCAGCAGCAAAAAGACATGCTAAGGAAACCAAGATGGATAATGGAGACAGACCCGTTCGGACCTCCGTTGTTACCCAGGATAAAGTCATAACCTTTGATGAGGATGATCGTGTTGATGTCCAGGATCCTCATCATGATGGTCTTGTAATTACATTATTTATTTCTAACCACTTTGTTCGCAGGATCCTTATAGATGGAGGAAGCTCTGTGAACATCATTCAGCTTGATGTCCTCAAGAAGATGAATATCCCGGAGTCTGATATTGTTCCAAGATCCTCAGTCCTTGTAGGATTCAGCGGAGAAACTAAGAATACATTGGGGGACATCAAACTCCCAATCTATATTGAAGGATTGCATTCTTATAAAAAATTTTGTGTTATAGATTGCTTATCTTGTTGTAATGTTATCCTTGGCAGGCCATGGATACATGATATGAAGGCAGTCCCATCCACCTATCATCAGTGTGTAAAGCTTCCAAGTCCATGGGGAGTGGTGAAAATTGAGAGTGATCAACAAGAGGCTAAGAATTGTTATACATCGTCAATGAAGCCAGCCTCAAGACCAAGGGAGCAATAGCAATTAAAGTATCCTTCAAAAGATGTCTTGGAGGCAAGAGAACAGGATTTGAAAGAAATCCTCATGGATCCTGATGATCCTGAATCCAAGATCTTCATAGGATCAGGGATCCTTAGTGACATTGAACAGGAGCTAGTATCCTTCCTTAAAAGAAGGAAAACTACCTTTGCCTGGAAACATGAGGATATGACAGGTATATCTAAAGATATAATTACTCATAAACTTGGCATTGACAGGTCATTCAAGCCAATTCATCAAAAGAGGAGGAAGTTTGCACCCGAGAGGAATGCCGTTATCCAGGAAGAGGTAGATAAACTACTTCGGGCAGGTATGATAAGAGAGGTTAAGTATCCAAGATGGTTAGCCAATGTGGTAGTTGTTCAAAAGAAAAATGGAAAGTGGAGGGTATGTGTTGATTTTACTGATTTAAACAAGGCATGTCGCAAGGATCCTTTCCCATTACCCCACATTGACTCCATGGTGGATGCTACCGCGGGTCATGAGTTGTTGACTTTTATGGATGCTTCATCTGGATTTCAACAAATTCCGATGGAACCATCTGATCAAGAGGATACAGCCTTTATGACCCCAACTGGTATATATTGTTATATTGCTATGCCGTTTGGACTAAGGAATGCAGGTGCTACTTATCAAAGGCTAGTCAATATGATGTTCAAGGAACAAATTGGACACACTATGGAAGTCTATATAGACGACATGGTGGTTAAGTCCAAGAAAGCTGAGGATCACCATAAAGACTTGGAGGAAGCATTCAATATCCTTGATAAATTTAACATGAAACTAAATCCTTCCAAGTGTCATTTTGGTGTTAAGGCAGGTAAATTCTTAGGCTATATGGTGACAAAGAGGGGCATTGAAGCAAGTCCAGAGCAAATCAAGGCCATTGTGAATATCAAATCTCCTGCCAACGCTAAGGATGTGCAAAGATTGACAGGCAGGATCGCAGCCTTGAACAGGTTCATATCCAAATCCTCAGAAAAGTGTAAGGAATTCTACGACATCCTGAGGAAGAACAAGAAATTTGAATGGACTGAGAAGCATGAAAGTGCCCTCAAAGCTCTTAAGGATTACCTATCCTCAGCCCCCGCCTTGATGAAACCAGAAAAGGGGGATATATTATCCTTATACTTAGCAGTATCCTCAAAAGCAGTAAGTGCGGTCCTTGTTAAGGATCACCAAGGTACACAACATCCTGTTTATTATGTAAGTAAGAGTTTACTTGATGCTGAATCCAGGTATTCACACTTAGATAAACTTATCCTTGCATTAATTTTGGCATCAACCAAATTAAGACATTATTTTGAAACTCATGCTATTGTTGTCAAGACTAATTTTCCAATTAAGAATTTTCTCAGGAAACCTGAAATGTCAGGAAGGATGGCTAAGTGGGCAGTGAAGCTTAGTGCTTATGATATAAGATATGAACCAAGGACTGCCATTAAATCCCAAGCCTTAGCTGACTTTGTGGCAGATTTTAGTAGTGACTTGCAAAAGGAAGCTGAGTTGGAGGTCCAACAGCTAGAAGAAACTAAGGATCCTTGGATACTCTTCACTGATGGAGCCTCTAATGTAAAAGGAACAGGGCTTGGAATACTACTAAAATCACCACAGGGGGACATAATACCCCACTCCATAGCTTGTGAATTTCAAACTACCAACAATGAGGCTGAATATGAAGCCTTGATAGCTGGTTTGCAAATTGCTAAGCATATGAGGATCAGGTATCTTGAGGTACATGTAGATTCATTATTAATCACTAATCACTTTAATGGATCCTATGCTGTTAAAGGTGAAAAGCTAATCAAATATTTAGAGATAGTCAAAGAATTGGCACTCTCTTTTGTTTCCTTTAGTTTGACACAGGTACCAAGGGAAGAGAATGCATAGGCTGATGCATTAGCCAATCTAGGATCATCCTTGAAAATCCCGGAGGATATAAGGATCCCTATTATCCATATCCTGACCCCTGCTATCGAGGATCATGTAGCTATGGAGATCGGAGAAGATTCTGCAATCGTCCCTAGTGATGATACTCAATCTCATTCAGGATCATGGATCCTCCCAATCATGAGATACATACAATATGGAGAGATTCCTACAGGAGAAAACCCTAGGGCTTTCAAAATTAAGGTATCTCAATTTACAATATTGAATAATATGTTGTATAAACGATCTCTTGCAGGACCATATCTAAGATGCATTGAGGATCCTGAAATCCAAGAAGTCCTAAAAGATTTCCATGAAGGAGATTGTGGAAACCACACTGGGGGCAGGGCATTATTCTCAAGGATCCTGAGGACAGGATACTATTGGCCAACTATGAAGAAGGATGCTGTGGAATATGCCAAGAAGTGTGATCCTTGTCAGAGACACAGTAATATCCTTCACCAACCAGCAGAACTTTTGCATCCTATATCCTCTTCGTGGCCATTTATGAGATGGGGAATGGATATAGTTGGTAAGCTTCCTAAGGCACCTGGTGGAAAAGTATTCATGCTTGCCATGACTGATTACTTCTCCAAGTGGATAGAGGCTGAAGCCTTTGCTCAAGTCAGAGAAAAGGAAGTTATATCCTTTATTAAAAGAAACATTATTACTAGATTTGGTATTCCTTCTGAAATTGTTTGTGATAATGGATCCCAATTTATTAGGAGTAGAACTACTAACTTTTGTGACAGCTGGGGGATTAAGATGATAACATCAACACCAGTCCACCCACAAGCTAATGGTCAGGCAGAATCATCCAACAAGATCATCATCAACAATTTGAAGAAGAAGCTTAGATCCAAGAAAGGAAAATGGGCAGAAGAAATACCTTATGTACTATGGGCTGATAGGACAACTCCCAAGAATGCTACTAGCCAAACTCCATTCTCCTTGGTATTTGGGGCAGAATCAGTGATCCCTACAGAGATGGTGGTTCCTACTGCAAGAACAAGCATTCGTGATCCTGAAGAAAATGCTGAAAACTTGGTTCAAGATCTGGATACTATAGAAGAACTCAGGGATTTGGCAAGAATAAGGATGGCCAGTTATCAACAAAGGATAGCTGGAGCCTACAACAAAAAATGTCAGGATCAGGAAATTCCAAGTTGGAGATATGGTGTTAAGGAAAGCATTTCAGAATACCACCAATCCTGCTGATGGAAAGTTGGCACCAAAATAGGAAGGCCCTTATTTGATTGAAGCTGAAGTAGGAAAGGGGGCATATCGATTGCTAACAATGGAAGGTGATTTGCTACCAAGAGCTTGGAATGCTGTCCATTTGAAGAAATATTTCATGTGACAAGGATCCATGATCCTTACATGACAAGTATCCTTGAAGGATCCTTACAGAACAGATGATCCTCATTTTGGTAACATTCTAATCTCAAACTATTTCATTCTTTTATTCTCTTATATAAGGATAAGGATTTTGCATCCTTTATCCTCCTTTCACCTGTTTCTAAGTTTTGAAGGTTCAGGTAACCTTATCTAAGGATTGAGTATCCACAGAAGTATCCAGTTATTTGGGCTTGACCCCAGTTTGGGCCTGTCCCCAGTTTCGCCAGTAGCGCACGATGATCCTGGTATAGTTCATGGCAATGGGACCAGTACCCGCTTTAGGGGCTGACAATTTCATTGTACTGGCTATATTCAGGATCCTACGTATAATGGTAGACGTACCATACATCCGTTCCTAAGGTTTCTAACGTTTTCACGTTAGCTAAGGTTTTGGCATTTTCATGTCACTAAGTTTGGATAGTCGCCAGTAAGGGCCATACTCCAGTTTACACACGATCTTTGGGCTTGTCTCCAGTTATCCTTTGGGCTTGTCCCCAGTTATCCTTTGGGCTTGTCCCCAGTATATTGGGCTTGTCCCCAGAATTGTTGGGCTTGTCCCCAGTTACTAACTTTCATCTTATATTGGCTTAGTCCCAAGTTGTATCCTATTTCAGGTTTCTGAAGCTAAACGACCAAGGATCCTTGATCCTTACCTTCTACTAAGGTTTGTCTTTCGGTTATCCTGATTATAAGTGTTAAAGGTTAGGATCCTAACTTGGATTCTCAGGTATGATCCTTAACTATTTTGATTTTATTCATTATTCATTTAAGTAACCCTTATCCTTTGACAACTGAACTTATGATCCTTAAACTATATTACTTTTCAGAATTTACTAACTAAAGGATATATGATTCCTGATTATATTCTAAACTTTGTGAAGATATTTACTTAATAAATTCAGACAAAATGTATATCTCAACAATTGAAAAGTAAAGTATTAACAAGGATAGCAACACGGGAGATAACCAAAAAGTTAAAGTTATTTTATTCACAAAACATTAAACCCTTTAAGGTTGTCAAAATTGCCAACCCACGTTTCTACCAGCAAAACGTGGCCCGTCCACATGGGTTGGCAAAGGGTGTCCATTGTTTACGGGTCTTTGTAGTGCAGGAAATAAAAGGCGGAAGGATAACAAGTGGCTTCATCCCCCAAACAGAGGATCCATCCACCACCCATTAGCCTGCCTATTGTTCAAGGATCCATGATCCTTCACCCTAGAAACTATTGTCTAAAGTTATTACAACCCATCATTGTTCAACAAAAACTTCATAACCAAACAACCAAACTTAAAAAATGGGCTCCGGCTATGTCTAGAAGTGTCCATCATCGCCCATTCATGCAGCTTACACCTTCGCTGCATCACCTTCACCAGCTCCACCTGCTTCTCTGTCACACCCCGACCGCGTAAAACAACAAATCGCGGCGGAAACATGGGGGCGTGTTGCAACAGAATTAATGTTTCATAACCATGGATACCAAAAGTGTTTCGTTTTATTTAAACATTGAATAATTACATCGTTTGGAAATCTAAATACACAATTTAAACATAATCTATCATTGTTATTGAGTCACTAAGGCCTTGTCCAGTCCTATGTGAGCATGCATCTTATCAATCGATATCATTCAACAATACCTGAAACATATGTGAAAACGAGGTCAGCAAAGAAATGCTGGCGAGTACATAGGTTTTGTGAAAATAAGATTCATGAATTCTGTTTAAGAAAATGTTTAGTCATGAACCTTGTAATTTGCTTTGCCTTTGTAAATCATTTGAAAAATAATAAGTTCAGGTGATATGTATAATAAGAGAATAATGCATGATTAAATGAATAACCATGTAAAATGAGTTTGTATAAGATAAGTTGTTTGTAAATAAATGTCTTGTGAAAAGTATGTTACTTGTATAAAATGTTCTATGTCTCAAACTGAAATGATTCAAATAACGCTACAATATGTAATACCATACAAACACTTATATATAGGAAGTACCAGCGGCGTATCCACCATGCTTGTATCATATTACACACGCACCGTTACTCAAATCACTTACCCAAACCAAACCACCAAAGTAATGTTCATGCCCAATGTAAATCATGTAATATGTAACCAAAACCCAATCGTATATCGCTTTGAAGCCAATCGTTTACCCAATCGTTAAAACATCGTGTGAAAACCAATCGTTTACCCAATCGTTTAATTCCTTTTAGGTCGTGAAACTACTTATGTGGTCGTCTCACTAACAACATTCAAACCTTCGTGACTCATCACTCGTCGCTTCTCGTTTTCGTCGCTTCTCGTTTTCGTCGCTTCTCGTTTTCGCATTAACAAACCCTTACCAAAGGGTAAGTTAACAATTTCAGATTCAGTCGCTACCCACCACACCCACACATAACCACGGGTGTAGTAACTAACGGGATTAGTCAGATCCTATGGTACCATAACCTAATACTGGTCGGCTTGATCATTGCTAATGAATGTCATTTGTTATGTAACTACAACCAACAAGTTTGTTCACTTTTTGAAATCGTTATTAGTTTTGTATAAATCGTCTTAATTGTTTTTGAAACCATTGTTATAACATCGAAAACATTTAGCACATATGAGTCACCCCAAAACAATTGAAAATAGTAAAATAGGGGAATAATGTACTCGCCTGAGAATGCTTGGAGGTCTTGAACAACAACCAAACAAAGCTAGAGAGAGCACGGAATCAGTCGGCAATCTAAAACTATATAAATAAACCGGACTTAAATCGGGAGATCGGATAGGATGAGGCTTGGTAAACCAAATGAGTATTGGAACTCATATGATATGGTTTAACAAGGCCTACATACTACATTGAGACTAACCTAAGTGCTTTCGACCCATCGCGACCCATTAAGGTAACTTATGCTACTTTAACGCGTCGTGCGCGTGAAACGCGTTCGGACCGTCTAACTAGTCCTATGACAAGTGTTATATGCCTAAACATGTTACATAATCAGTTATGTGACAAAAGTTTAGGTTACATATGCTTAATTACCAATTATACATGAAAAGGGTATTCTGGTAATTTACCTAAGGCATATAAACTACCTATCATACAACTACTTAAACGATGTGACCATAGGGTATAACCTCGGAAGGTTATTCCCTACCTACTATGGTCACCTAATGTATTTGGTCGGATCCTAATGATCGACCAAATGGGTCGGGTTCGAGGTATAAGCGATTTATTAGATCGCTTACCCTACGACCCTAGACAACGTGGTAATCAGTAGGCATAGTCCCAAGGGACTATAACCAACGTGATTACACTCACGTTGCGAAGTTCAAACGAACTTCGCATTGACCATAACTGGTCAATGTAGAAATTCAAACAAAGACTCGAAAGACTCGAAAAGCAATAAAAGAACGAAAGAATACTTACCCAGGGTCCCCGAATGCTAATCCCGATTCAAGAATCTCAGGTATGAAACAATGGTTTCAACTTAGAGGTTCTCAAATCAGAATTCTAGTGATTTATGCAATGGGGTGGATGGGTATATATAGGATTCGGGTAACCGTTGAGATCGTTTCTTGGAAAAGGGGAAACGATCAAGGCCGTACATGTGTCGGAAGGTTGTGGTGACTAAAAATGGGTCTAAATGAGCTGAATGTGCAGTTGAGAATGTGTGGGTGAGGATCAAACAGCTGGAATCTGCTGACTGTTCGATATTATCTGTTCTGGGAGGCTGACGCGGGCCGCCTAATATTTAAGCTTGGCTGAGGCGGGCCGCCTAGCTCTTCAGATCAGAAAACAAGTTTCAGAAATGACAGTTTCAGCCCCTGCACGTGTTTAAGCCCATTTCCGGCACTTCTAAGGCCCGTAAAGCCAACTTTAAGGCTCTAAAATAATGCCTAAACATTGTGGACATGAAACATGCTCAAAAATATGCCGGACATTGGTTCGTTTGGCCGTACGAATGCGATGTTCGCTTAATTACGACGGATTGCGCATAAGCGCGAAAAACGATCCAAATGACGCAACGAATGGATTTTTGGCAAGCCAAACACTAAAGCATAATATAGTCATGCTTACATAAATTTTTGGATGTCCGGATGTATTCAGAACGTAAGTTATGCGCGAAAATGCAAACTTGTGCACTTTTTGACACTTTTAGTCCCTGAATGACACAAAAGTTTATTTTAGCATACCGAACACCTCAAAGCCTATTTCTAAGCTATGTGAAGGATATTTATGGTATGTTTAACTTATGGTCATGTTCCGGAATGTCTGTTACAGTTTAAATTGGCATACTTTCGCAGTTTGTCAACTTTAGTCCCTGTAAGCGATTAAACTTTGATTTCACCACACCAAACCTTCCAAAACTTATATCTAAGTTATGTAAAGGTTATTTAAGGTATGTTAAGCCTATGTCACTATTCCGGAGTGTTTGTTGCATTAAACTGGTTATATTTACGCATCAGTGCGCGTATAACCTTCCAGAAAGCGATTTAGAGTTTGAAATTGAACAAGAATTGATATGTGAAAAAGATACACATATTTTTACCAATCCCAAGTATGAAATATAATATTTCATTGGTTTGGTATTTGTTTGATGGCCGTGGAGGCACAGGTGTTACAGTCTCCCCTACTTTAGGAAATTTCGTCCCGAAATTTATTTAGAGGAAACTTGTGAGAGCTTGAAAACATGAAGTTTGAAAAGATCGAACAATATTGGTTAGGGTCCTGAACTTCTAGTAACTTTAATAACATTATGCTTGCAATGTAAGAGGGATACTTATATACAAGTATATGAAGCGTCATTGGTGCGTCCACCGTACCTCCATTACATCGTTCTCATTTCGTTATTGTTGTCACTATCGGTTCTTACACATAATAAATCTTACTGGGTTTTTGTGCACTAAATTTCATAATTATGTACGCGTCCGTAATTAGACAGTTCCTTGCATAGTTCACCCAGTCTATTTTATAATGTGTAGGGGAAAACCAAATGAACAATCCTGTGATGAGTGTGACTAGACCGCCATAGAGTCCTTTTAATTAAATCAATAAATGATCTAAAGAGACTATCAAGGAGTCTGTTCAGCTACATCACTAGATGTCATTCTTTAACCAGATTGTGAATCAATCTTTTTGACTAGACCACTTAAGGTCTCTTAAGAATCATGGAGTGGTACTATATAATCCAAGGGTCTTAACTACCACGTAGAAGCCCATAAGGATTTAAGGTAGTACCTTTTGAATATCCTACTACGAATCCCTCATATGAAGATATAAAAGATTCTATGAGGATTTGAAAATCGGATCACACAAAATCATAGAGGAGAACACATAAACACATATCATATAACCACAAAATTGTTCGTTAATTTGTCTTGTAAATTGCGTACATGCATTTAAAGCACACTAGGAATCCATTCCGTGGATTTCATTTGGTACTTTAAACGTTACCAAGAATCCAACTATAAAGATAGAAAGATTCAAAAAGAAAATTCGATTTCGATTATTAGGAACCGAAGTGTTCGAATTAAGGTACATAAAGAATCCAATTAAGGACTCTGATTTGAATGATGATCATCCACAAGGGTCTAAATATGAAGATAAAAAGATCCCATATGGATTTTAGAAGTTGAAGATGTTTTGTAACCTTGCACTGGATGTGCTTAGGTCAAAACATGATGTAAAATGCTTATGAAGTTGAGATGCTTGATATGTCAAGGCGACATATGAAGCAGAATTTTGAAGGTTAAGTCAATGTATGAGGAAAATATTTTTGAAAACTATGCATGGGGTTCTTTTAAGAAAAATGTGTTTAACGTTTTTGAAACCTTATATATAATACTTTTTGAAATCATAAAGTAGGTGTATTAGGTAGATATATTTACAAAAATGTTTTAAAATCATGCGAGATGAATTTTGAAATTATGTATAAGGTTTTTTGAAAGACATGAATGATGCTTTTCGAAATCATGCACTTGATCAGAAAATGTATTGTGTTAATATTGTCTTCAGACTATATGAAATATTTTGAAATTAGAAAGGTTGGTTTTGATAACATGGCCAATGTTTTTGAAATAACATAGACAATGCATCTAGAAAAATTGTTTTCAAACTATATGAAATGTTTTGAGATCATGAAGATTGTTTTGAAATACTGGTACTGTGTATGTTGAAAAATCAAAACGTAATGGGTATGAGATTTGAAAATACCCTTAGTTATCTAACCAAGGATTTAAAGGCACAGATGTGCGAAAAGCCCGATTACTCATAATGTCACTTAATTTTCTGTACTTTGTTTCTTAGAGTGAAACGAGTACTTAAAATTTTCGAGGGAATCATGAGCAATCATTTGAAAGAGAGAAATCACAAGAGTAGTTTGTAAGGTACAGAGTTCCTTGATGTAGGTATCATAGGAAAAGCCATACACACCTAGCAGGGGGTTGAGCTGGTTGGTTGGGGACTGCTTTACCATTGTGAGCGACCATGGCGAAGTTCTGAGAAGCCTTTCGCTTCTTTGACTTCTTAGGGGATCGTTCATCCATGGTCTTTGATTCCTCGATTGGTTTATTGGCTGATGGTGTTGTCGCCTGACTAGGTCCTGCTTGTCTTGGTGACTCTTGAGTGGCTTCATCCTGGAGATGATACATGGCAGTAGCTAATTCAACAGTCTTCAGGACTACTTCGCCTATTCGCTGAGCGAATTTTTTTTTTTTTGGCTGCTTGCTCAGATATCTGGGCGTCATCGTGATGAAGAGACATTCTTGAAGAAAAAGAAAGGCATAGGGAGAAACAGGTGAAAGATTATTGGACATTCAAAACAGAATGATAACGCATGAAAATTGCGATCATTTGTTTGTTACCTAAGGCAAACAAATGAGACGGTGACTAATCAAAGTAAATGGGTCAAAAATAGTGTATCGCGAAGACATGCTTGCCTATAAGTGAACACTCACCCCAAGAATTCCCAGGTAAGCACAACTGGTCTCGCGTCTGATGAGATGTATACGAAGTGCTTGCCTAGACAGAAAACCCGGAATACAGGCATTCACCCTTCCAGTTTGCACGTGTTCACATTATTTAAAACCCAAAACCTTGACGAAGTTTTGAAAACTCAAAGGGGTTCAAAACCATATAATAGAGAGTTCAAAACCTTACAATAGAGGGTTCAAAACCTAGAAATCAATCATCCTAGAACAGATGATTAGTTTTCAAAGCGGTTTTGAAATTTATGTTCTTGTTGTGGTCGTCGCCTAAGGATAGGTGACGGTATTGTTTTATGACTAAACGCAAGTAAACTCGCGTTAGGGTCCTAAAAAGGTTATAGACTAGGTCAAAGCATTACTAATTACTAATAACCTAATTCCCTATAACCATTGGCTCTGATACCATCTTTTCTGTCACACCCCGACCGCGTAAAACAACAAATCGCGGCGGAAACATCGGGGCGTGTTGCAACAGAATTAATGTTTCATAACCATGGATACCAAAAGTGTTTCGTTTTATTTAAACATTGAATAATTACATCGTTTGGAAATCTAAATACACAATTTAAACATAATCTATCATTGTTATTGAGTCACTAAGGCCTTGTCCAGTCCTATGTGAGCATGCATCTTATCAATCGATATCATTCAACAATACCTGAAACATATGTGAAAACGAGGTCAGCAAAGAAATGCTGGCGAGTACATAGGTTTTGTGAAAATAAGATTCATGACTTCTGTTTAAGAAAATGTTTAGTCATGAACCTTGTAATTTGCTTTGCCTTTGTAAATCATTTGAAAAATAATAAGTTCAGGTGATATGTATAATAAGAGAATAATGCATGATTAAATGAATAACCATGTAAAATGAGTTTGTATAAGATAAGTTGTTTGTAAATAAATGTCTTGTGAAAAGTATGTTACTTGTATAAAATGTTCTATGTCTCAAACTGAAATGATTCAAATAACGCTACAATATGTAATACCATACAAACACTTATATATAGGAAGTACCAGCGGCGTATCCACCATGCTTGTATCATATTACACACGCACCGTTACTCAAATCACTTACCCAAACCAAACCACCAAAGTAATGTTCATGCCCAATGTAAATCATGTAATATGTAACCAAAACCCAATCGTATATCGCTTTGAAGCCAATCGTTTACCCAATCGTTAAAACATCGTGTGAAAACCAATCGTTTACCCAATCGTTTAATTCGTTTTAGGTCGTGAAACTACTTATGTGGTCGTCTCGCTAACAACATTCAAACCTTCGTGACTCATCACTCGTCGCTTCTCGTTTTCGTCGCTTCTCGTTTTCGTCGCTTCTCGTTTTCGCATTAACAAACCCTTACCAAAGGGTAAGTTAACAATTTCAGATTCAGTCGCTACCCACCACACCCACACATAACCACGGGTGTAGTAACTAACGGGATTAGTCAGATCCTATGGTACCATAACCTAATACTGGTCGACTTGATCATTGCTAATGAATGTCATTTGTTATGTAACTACAACCAACAAGTTTGTTCACTTTTTGAAATCGTTATTAGTTTTGTATAAATCGTCTTAATTGTTTTTGAAACCATTGTTATAACATCGAAAACATTTAGCACATATGAGTCACCCCAAAACAATTGAAAATAGTAAAATAGGGGAATAATGTACTCGCCTGAGAATGCTTGGAGGTCTTGAACAACAACCAAACAAAGCTAGAGAGAGCACGGAATCAGTCGGCAATCTAAAACTATATAAATAAACCGGACTTAAATCGGGAGATCGGATAGGATGAGGCTTGGTAAACCAAATGAGTATTGGAACTCATATGATATGGTTTAACAAGGCCTACATACTACATTGAGACTAACCTAAGTGCTTTCGACCCATCGCGACCCATTAAGGTAACTTATGCTACTTTAACGCGTCGTGCGCGTGAAACGCGTTCGGACCGTCTAACTAGTCCTATGACAAGTGTTATATGCCTAAACATGTTACATAATCAGTTATGTGACAAAAGTTTAGGTTACATATGCTTAATTACCAATTATACATGAAAAGGGTATTCTGGTAATTTACCTAAGGCATATAAACTACCTATCATACAACTACTTAAACGATGTGACCATAGGGTATAACCTCGGAAGGTTATTCCCTACCTACTATGGTCACCTAATGTATTTGGTCGGATCCTAATGATCGACCAAATGGGTCGGGTTCGAGGTATAAGCGATTTATTAGATCGCTTACCCTACGACCCTAGACAACGTGGTAATCAGTAGGCATAGTCCCAAGGGACTATAACCAACGTGATTACACTCACGTTGCGAAGTTCAAACGAACTTCGCATTGACCATAACTGGTCAATGTAGAAAGTCAAACAAAGTTTGACTTTCAGACTCGAAAGACTCGAAAAGAAATAAAAGAACGAAAGAATACTTACCCAGGGTCCCCGAATGCTAATCCCGATTCAAGAATCTCAGGTATGAAACAATGGTTTCAACTTAGAGGTTCTCAAATCAGAATTCTAGTGATTTATGCAATGGGGTGGATGGGTATATATAGGATTCGGGTAACCGTTGAGATCGTTTCTTGGAAAAGGGGAAACGATCAAGGCCGTACATGTGTCGGAAGGTTGTGGTGACTAAAAATGGGTCTAAATGAGCTGAATGTGCAGTTGAGAATGTGTGGGTGAGGATCAAACAGCTGGAATCTGCTGACTGTTCGATATTATCTGTTCTGGGAGGCTGACACGGGCCGCCTAAGATTTAAGCTTGGCTGAGGCGGGCCGCCTAGCTCTTCAGATCAGAAAACAAGTTTCAGAAATGACAGTTTCAGCCCCTGCACGTGTTTAAGCCCATTTCCGGCACTTCTAAGGCCCGTAAAGCCAACTTTAAGGCCCTAAAATAATGCCTAAACATTGTGGACATGAAACATGCTCAAAAATATGCCGGACATTGGTTCGTTTGGCCGTACGAACGCGATGTTCGCTTAATTACGACGGAATGCGCATAAGCGCGAAAAACGATCCAAATGACGCAACGAATGGATTTTTGGCAAGCCAAACACTAAAGCATAATATAGTCATGCTTACATAAATTTTTTGATGTCCGGATGTATTCAGAACGTAAGTTATGCGCGAAAATGCAAACTTGTGCACTTTTTGACACTTTTAGTCCCTGAATGACACAAAAGTTTATTTTAGCATACCGAACACCTCAAAGCCTATTTCTAAGCTATGTGAAGGATATTTATGGTATGTTTAACTTATGGTCATGTTCCGGAATGTCTGTTACAGTTTAAATTGGCATACTTTCGCAGTTTGTCAACTTTAGTCCCTGTAAGCGATTAAACTTTGATTTCACCACACCAAACCTTCCAAAACTTATATCTAAGTTATGTAAAGGTTATTTAAGGTATGTTAAGCCTATGTCACTATTCCGGAGTGTTTGTTGCATTAAACTGGTTATATTTACGCATCAGTGCGCGTATAACCTTCCAGAAAGCGATTTAGAGTTTGAAATTGAACAAGAATTGATATGTGAAAAAGATACACATATTTTTACCAATCCCAAGTATGAAATATAATATTTCATTGGTTTGGTATTTGTTTGATGGCCGTGGAGGCACAGGTGTTACAGTCTCCCCTACTTTAGGAAATTTCGTCCCGAAATTTATTTAGAGGAAACTTGTGAGAGCTTGAAAACATGAAGTTTGAAAAGATCGAACAATATTGGTTAGGGTCCTGAACTTCAAGTAACTTTAATAACATTATGCTTGCAATGTAAGAGGGATACTTATATACAAGTATATGAAGCGTCATTGGTGCGTCCACCGTACCTCCATTACATCGTTCTCATTTCGTTATTGTTGTCACTATCGGTTCTTACACATAATAAATCTTACTGGGTTTTTGTGCACTAAATTTCATAATTATGTACGCATCCATAATTAGACAATTCCTTGCATAGTTCACCCAGTCTATTTTATAATGTGTAGGGGAAAACCAAATGAACAATCCTGTGATGAGTGTGACTAGACCGCCATAGAGTCCTTTTAATTAAATCAATAAATGATCTAAAGAGACTATCAAGGAGTCTGTTCAGCTACATCACTAGATGTCATTCTTTAACCAGATTGTGAATCAATCTTTTTGACTAGACCACTTAAGGTCTCTTAAGAATCATGGAGTGGTACTATATAATCCAAGGGTCTTAACTACCACGTAGAAGCCCATAAGGATTTAAGGTAGTACCTTTTGAATATCCTACTACGAATCCCTCATATGAAGATATAAAAGATTCTATGAGGATTTGAAAATCGGATCACACAAAATCATAGAGGAGAACACATAAACACATATCATATAACCACAAAATTGTTCGTTAATTTGTCTTGTAAATTGCGTACATGCATTTAAAGCACACTAGGAATCCATTCCGTGGATTTCATTTGGTACTTTAAACGTTACCAAGAATCCAACTATAAAGATAGAAAGATTCAAAAAGAAAATTCGATTTCGATTATTAGGAACCGAAGTGTTCGAATTAAGGTACATAAAGAATCCAATTAAGGACTCTGATTTGAATGATGATCATCCACAAGGGTCTAAATATGAAGATAAAACGATCCCATATGGATTTTAGAAGTTGAAGATGTTTTGTAACCTTGCACCGGATGTGCTTAGGTCAAAACATGATGTAAAATGCTTATGAAGTTGAGATGCTTGATATGTCAAGGCGACATATGAAGCAGAATTTTGAAGGTTAAGTCAATGTATGAGGAAAATATTTTTGAAAACTATGCATGGGGTTCTTTTAAGAAAAATGTGTTTAACGTTTTTGAAACCTTATATATAATACTTTTTGAAATCATAAAGTAGGTGTATTAGGTAGATATATTTACAAAAATGTTTTAAAATCATGCGAGATGAATTTTGAAATTATGTATAAGGTTTTTTGAAAGACATGAATGATGCTTTTCGAAATCATGCACTTGATCAGAAAATGTATTGTGTTAATATTGTCTTCAGACTATATGAAATATTTTGAAATTAGAAAGGTTGGTTTTGATAACATGGCCAATGTTTTTGAAATAACATAGACAATGCATCTAGAAAAATTGTTTTCAAACTATATGAAATGTTTTGAGATCATGAAGATTGTTTTGAAATACTGGTACTGTGTATGTTGAAAAATCAAAACGTAATGGGTATGAGATTTGAAAATACCCTTAGTTATCTAACCAAGGATTTAAAGGCACAGATGTGCGAAAAGCACGATTACTCATAATGTCACTTAATTTTCTGTACTTTGTTTCTTAGAGTGAAACGAGTACTTAAAATTTTCGAGGGAATCATGAGCAATCATTTGAAAGAGAGAAATCACAAGAGTAGTTTGTAAGGTACATAGTTCCTTGATGTAGGTATCATAGGAAAAGCCATACACACCTAGCAGGGGGTTGAGCTGGTTGGTTGGGGACTGCTTTACCATTGTGAGCGACCATGGCGAAGTTCTGAGAAGCCTTTCGCTTCTTTGACTTCTTAGGGGATCGTTCATCCATGGTCTTTGATTCCTCGGTTGGTTTATTGGCTGATGGTGTTGTCGCCTGACTAGGTCCTGCTTGTCTTGGTGACTCTTGAGTGGCTTCATCCTGGAGATGATACATGGCAGTAGCTAATTCAACAGTCTTCAGGACTACTTCGCCTATTCGCTGAGTGAATTTTTTTTTTTTTTGGCTGCTTGCTCAGATATCTGGGCGTCATCGTGATGAAGAGACATTCTTGAAGAAAAAGAAAGGCATAGGGAGAAACAGGTGAAAGATTATTGGACATTCAAAACAGAATGATAACGCATGAAAATTGCGATCATTTGTTTGTTACCTAAGGCAAACAAATGAGACGGTGACTAATCAAAGTAAATGGGTCAAAAATAGTGTATCGCGAAGAGATGCTTGCCTATAAGTGAACACTCACCCCAAGAATTCCCAGGTAAGCACAACTGGTCTCGCGTCTGATGAGATGTATACGAAGTGCTTTCCTAGACAGAAAACCCGGAATACAGGCATTCACCCTTCCAGTTTGCACGTGTTCACATTATTTAAAACCCAAAACCTTGACGAAGTTTTGAAAACTCAAAGGGGTTCAAAACCATATAATAGAGAGTTCAAAACCTTACAATAGAGGGTTCAAAACCTAGAAATCAATCATCCTAGAACAGATGATTAGTTTTCAAAGCGGTTTTGAAATTTATGTTCTTGTTGTGGTCGTCGCCTAAGGATAGGTGACGGTATTGTTTTATGACTAAACGCAAGTAAACTCGCGTTAGGGTCCTAAAAAGGTTATAGACTAGGTCAAAGCATTACTAATTACTAATAACCTAATTCCCTATAACCATTGGCTCTGATACCATCTTTTCTGTCACACCCCGACCGCGTAAAACAACAAATCGCGGCGGAAACATCGGGGCGTGTTGCAACAGAATTAATGTTTCATAACCATGGATACCAAAAGTGTTTCGTTTTATTTAAACATTGAATAATTACATCGTTTGGAAATCTAAATACACAATTTAAACATAATCTATCATTGTTATTGAGTCACTAAGGCCTTGTCCAGTCCTATGTGAGCATGCATCTTATCAATCGATATCATTCAACAATACCTGAAACATATGTGAAAACGAGGTCAGCAAAGAAATGCTGGCGAGTACATAGGTTTTGTGAAAATAAGATTCATGACTTCTGTTTAAGAAAATGTTTAGTCATGAACCTTGTAATTTGCTTTGCCTTTGTAAATCATTTGAAAAATAATAAGTTCAGGTGATATGTATAATAAGAGAATAATGCATGATTAAATGAATAACCATGTAAAATGAGTTTGTATAAGATAAGTTGTTTGTAAATAAATGTCTTGTGAAAAGTATGTTACTTGTATAAAATGTTCTATGTCTCAAACTGAAATGATTCAAATAACGCTACAATATGTAATACCATACAAACACTTATATATAGGAAGTACCAGCGGCGTATCCACCATGCTTGTATCATATTACACACGCACCGTTACTCAAATCACTTACCCAAACCAAACCACCAAAGTAATGTTCATGCCCAATGTAAATCATGTAATATGTAACCAAAACCCAATCGTATATCGCTTTGAAGCCAATCGTTTACCCAATCGTTAAAACATCGTGTGAAAACCAATCGTTTACCCAATCGTTTAATTCGTTTTAGGTCGTGAAACTACTTATGTGGTCGTCTCGCTAACAACATTCAAACCTTCGTGACTCATCACTCGTCGCTTCTCGTTTTCGTCGCTTCTCGTTTTCGTCGCTTCTCGTTTTCGCATTAACAAACCCTTACCAAAGGGTAAGTTAACAATTTCAGATTCAGTCGCTACCCACCACACCCACACATAACCACGGGTGTAGTAACTAACGGGATTAGTCAGATCCTATGGTACCATAACCTAATACTGGTCGGCTTGATCATTGCTAATGAATGTCATTTGTTATGTAACTACAACCAACAAGTTTGTTCACTTTTTGAAATCGTTATTAGTTTTGTATAAATCGTCTTAATTGTTTTTGAAACCATTGTTATAACATCGAAAACATTTAGCACATATGAGTCACCCCAAAACAATTGAAAATAGTAAAATAGGGGAATAATGTACTCGCCTGAGAATGCTTGGAGGTCTTGAACAACAACCAAACAAAGCTAGAGAGAGCACGGAATCAGTCGGCAATCTAAAACTATATAAATAAACCGGACTTAAATCGGGAGATCGGATAGGATGAGGCTTGGTAAACCAAATGAGTATTGGAACTCATATGATATGGTTTAACAAGGCCTACATACTACATTGAGACTAACCTAAGTGCTTTCGACCCATCGCGACCCATTAAGGTAACTTATGCTACTTTAACGCGGCGTGCGCGTGAAACGCGTTCGGACCGTCTAACTAGTCCTATGACAAGTGTTATATGCCTAAACATGTTACATAATCAGTTATGTGACAAAAGTTTAGGTTACATATGCTTAATTACCAATTATAGATGAAAAGGGTATTCTGGTAATTTACCTAAGGCATATAAACTACCTATCATACAACTACTTAAACGATGTGACCATAGGGTATAACCTCGGAAGGTTATTCCCTACCTACTATGGTCACCTAATGTATTTGGTCGGATCCTAATGATCGACCAAATGGGTCGGGTTCGAGGTATAAGCGATTTATTAGATCGCTTACCCTACGACCCTAGACAACGTGGTAATCAGTAGGCATAGTCCCAAGGGACTATAACCAATGTGATTACACTCACGTTGCGAAGTTCAAACGAACTTCGCATTGACCATAACTGGTCAATGTAGAAAGTCAAACAAAGACTCGAAAGACTCGAAAAGCAATAAAAGAACGAAAGAATACTTACCCAGGGTCCCCGAATGCTAATCCCGATTCAAGAATCTCAGGTATGAAACAATGGTTTCAACTTAGAGGTTCTCAAATCAGAATTCTAGTGATTTATGCAATGGGGTGGATGGGTATATATAGGATTCGGGTAACCGTTGAGATCGTTTCTTGGAAAAGGGGAAACGATCAAGGCCGTACATGTGTCGGAAGGTTGTGATGACTAAAAATGGGTCTAAATGAGCTGAATGTGCAGTTGAGAATGTGTGGGTGAGGATCAAACAGCTGGAATCTGCTGACTGTTCGATATTATCTGTTCTGGGAGGCTGACGCGGGCCGCCTAAGATTTAAGCTTGGCTGAGGCGGGCCGCCTAGCTCTTCAGATCAGAAAACAAGTTTCAGAAATGACAGTTTTAGCCCCTGCACGTGTTTAAGCCCATTTCCGGCACTTCTAAGGCCCGTAAAGCCAACTTTAAGGCCCTAAAATAATGCCTAAACATTGTGGACATGAAACATGCTCAAAAATATGCCGGACATTGGTTCGTTTGGCCGTACGAACGCGATGTTCGCTTAATTACGACGGAATGCGCATAAGCGCGAAAAACGATCCAAATGACGCAACGAATGGATTTTTGGCAAGCCAAACACTAAAGCATAATATAGTCATGCTTACATAAATTTTTGGATGTCCGGATGTATTCAGAACGTAAGTTATGCGCGAAAATGCAAACTTGTGCACTTTTTGACACTTTTAGTCCCTGAATGACACAAAAGTTTATTTTAGCATACCGAACACCTCAAAGCCTATTTCTAAGCTATGTGAAGGATATTTATGGTATGTTTAACTTATGGTCATGTTCCGGAATGTCTGTTACAGTTTAAATTGGCATACTTTCGCAGTTTGTCAACTTTAGTCCCTGTAAGCGATTAAACTTTGATTTCACCACACCAAACCTTCCAAAACTTATATCTTAGTTATGTAAAGGTTATTTAAGGTATGTTAAGCCTATGTCACTATTCCGGAGTGTTTGTTGCATTAAACTGGTTATATTTACGCATCAGTGCGCGTATAACCTTCCAGAAAGCGATTTAGAGTTTGAAATTGAACAAGAATTGATATGTGAAAAAGATACACATATTTTTACCAATCCCAAGTATGAAATATAATATTTCATTGGTTTGGTATTTGTTTGATGGCCGTGGAGGCACAGGTGTTACATTCTCCACCCTGATCCTTGCCACTGCCACCAGCCTCGATTGCCAGAACCTCATCAGCCTCTTCTTCGTCCTCCAACTCAGCCAGCCTAGCCTTCCAGCCCTCCATGTCCCAGTTGCTCCTGTCAAAATTAGGATCCTGAGCTTCTTGGGCCATCTGCAACTTGGTCTTGTACATGGCAATGGCAGCGGAGACTTTAGCATCCTCCATGATCTCGTGCTTCTCATAGTCAGCATTGATCTGAGCTGCAACCGCCTTAGTTTTGGCATCATTGAGGTCCTTTTCGAGAGAGGCAATCTTGTGATCCTTGAGCACCGCCACTTTTTGGAGGTCAGAGTATTTCTCCTCAATCTCTTCGACGTTCCCAACATAATCCTCGATTTCAGCAAATTTCTGCAAAGAAGACAATGCAAAGCTCAGGATCACGTGATCCTCAAGTGGGCAGGGTAATTAAGCTAAGTCAGTGATCCTTACCTCAGCAAAGTACTCGAGGGACTGATGGCGGATCAGAGGCAAGCCTTCTAGATTGTCAGCTTCAGAGGTCTTCCTTTTCTTTCCACCTCTTCCCTTTGAAGTGGTTGCCTTGGGGATCGTGACAGCTGGGCTGGCAACAAGCTTCTTCTTTGAGGATCGGACAGTGTCAAGGTCAGTGACACTGAATTTGGAGGCAGATCTTGAAGATTTTCCAGCACCTACACATCCAAAACAGATAAGTATCCTTATCGCATTTCTATTTAACTATTTATTTAAACATTTAATTATGCAAAAAATAGGATACTTACTCGACATAGTGACAGAACCTGAGGATACTTCTTGTGAATCCTGGGTATTTGTTTTAAATGATCTTCTTGCAGGATCAAGTCTCCGGAAAGCTGCAAGCCTTTCCTGTGTTGCAGGTGTTGTGATGAGGTGTGTGACAGTAATAGCTGCAAAATAGAAACAAAAGGACGTTAGTGATCCTTAAACCGAAACAAGCTTATTCGGTGATCCTTCTAAGGATCCTATCCTACCATGAGTAACCCATTTTCTAGGCAGATCCTTTCCATCAGGGATGGAATCCCTTCTGACAAAAAAGAACCGCCGTTTCCAGTTGGTGTCATTCTTGGTGACTTTGAAGATGGGATGTTCTTCACCGGGTTTGTGTTTGAAAAGATATCGATGGGATCCATAGCTGACAAGGTCATACATCTCTGCAAACTCCGACATTCCCAGATCAATTCCTTCATGTTCAATGATCCTTTCAAGGGTATACAAGACCCTCCAGATCATAGGCATTGCTTGGATGTAGGAGAGGCCGGTGAGAGAAAAGAAGGATTGGGTGAAATCTGGAAAAGGATACGAGTATCCTATTGTAAATGGTGTGACCGGAAAAGCCACCCAAGTTTCAGAAATATAGTCACTCAGGACGGTGGGATCAAATGGTTTGAAATCAGTATTTGCCGGAAAGCAATGTCGGATTCTGTCTATTTGTGGATCAGTGAAGCAGCACCGTTCCTTCACAGAATCTTTGATGATTCCCTGGCTTTTTAGAGGACTATCCTTACGGTAATCCTTAGCCGGCGAAGACCTTAACATCATCTTTGTTGCAGATAAAGATGAGGAAAGAAGGAATAGTGAAAGAAGATGAAGAGAGAAAGGAGAGAGAATTACCTGATCAGATCTTCGAATGAGGATTTAAAGAGGAAACGCACGAATTTAAATGCTCTCTAACCCTTATCTCTTAATTCAATTTATAATGATGATTTTGCAGGATAGTCACTTCAGTGACGTCAGGATGGTAACGGCTAGTCCGACTACAACGGTTAGTTATCCGTTGATTCGTTGCGGATAAGAACAGAAAATATAACTCGTTATTTACATTATTACTCCTTATATTTTGGGGGCAATTGTTAGGGGAGGATTTTCCAATGATCAGTGATCCTCAATTACTGTTAGGCTTAGTGATCCTCACTTCTGTTTGAATTGGTGATCCTCAGATGTATTGCAGGATCAGGATCATGGATCATCGTAAGGATCCTTATACTAACGATTGTCTGCTTTGAATATGATGTTGTTTTGCAGGAGTACGAGCTTGGACTTGGTCTTGGCGATATTCCTGGAGCATATTCCATATTTATTCCGCACGTGCATGGCTGAAATGGACGTTATGGAGGTCGTGGAGGACTTGCGCCATTTGCGGAATGTTTGTTAGCTTAGATATTTTCCATTTTTAAAAGGGATAGCGAGCTAAATAGAAAACACTTGGCTATTTTTAGCTTAACACACACTCGCAACTGCTCTCACCAGCTCTCAACAATTCACTTGGCGATTACACACTTTTTTGCACATTACACTATAGTGATCCTTGTAATTAGCTCGCTATCATCCGAAGTTGTAATACATTCCTTGTTTAATTTGAGTTGGTGATCGGTAGTTTCCATCACCCGAGGTTTTTTATGCCGGAGATCATTCATTGATCAAGGGCTTTTTCCTCGTATAAATCTTTGTGTCACTTATTCATTTCATTTCTGAGTGATCCTTAGTGTTGTTCATAGATTCAAGCATCATACCTCACAACATAAAGTTTGGTTGCATTATCATTGCTTGATTTTTGACCAAAACAGCCTTAATTTTCTCTGGACTTGCTTCAATGCCCCTTTTGTCACCATATAGCCTAGGAATTTACCTGCTTTAACACCAAAGTGACACTTGGAAGGATTTAGATTCATATTAAATTTATCAAGGATATTGAATGCTTCCTCCAAGTCTCTGAGCTGATCCTCAGCCTTCTTAGACTTAACCACCATGTCATCTATAAAAACTTCCATAGTGTGTCCAATTTATTCCTTGAACATCATATTGACTAGCCTTTGATAAGTAGCACCTGCATTTCTTAGTCCAAATGGCATAGCAATATAACAATATATACCAGTTGGGGTCATAAAGGTTGTATCCTCTTGATCAGATGGCTCCATCTGAATTTGTTGAAATCCAGATGAAGCATCCATAAAAGTCAACAATTCATGACCCGCGGTAGCATCCACCATGGAGTCAATGTGGGGTAATGGGAAAGAATCCTTGGGACATGCCTTGTTTAAATCAGTGAAATCGACACATACCCTCCACTTTCCGTTTTTCTTTTGAACAACAACCACATTGGCTAACCATCTTGGATACTTAACCTCTCTGATCATACCTGCTCGAAGTAGTTTATCTACTTCTTCCTGGATAATAGCATTCCTTTCAGGTGCAAACTTCCTCCTTTTTTGATGAATTGGCTTGAATGACCTGTCAATGCCAAGTTTATGAGTAATTATATCTTTAGATATACCTGTCATGTCCTCATGCTTCCAGGCAAAGGTAGTTTTTCTCCTTTTAAGGAAGGATACTAGATCCTGTTCAATGTTGTTGAGGATCCCTGATCCTATGAAGACAATGGATTCGGGATCATGAGGATCCATAAGGACTTCTTTCACATCCTATTCTCTTGCCTCCAAGACATCTCTTGGAGGATGCTTTAATTGCTATTGCTCCCTTGGTCTTGAGGCTGGCTTCATTGATGAGGTGTAGCAATTCTTAGCTTCTTGTTGATCACTCTCAATTTTCACCACTCCCCATGGACTAGGAAGCTTTACAAATTGATGATAGGTAGATGGGACTGCCTTCATGTCATGTATCCATGGCCTGCCAAGGATAACATTACAACAAGATAAGCAATCTATAACACAAAATTTTTGATAAGAATGGAGTCCTTCAATATAGATGGGGAGTTTGATGTCCCCCAATGTATTCTTGGTTTCTCCGCTGAATCCCACAAGAACTGAGGATCTTGGGACAATGTCTGATTCAGGAATGTTCATCTTCTTGAGGACATCAAGCTGAATGATGTTCACAGAGCTTCCTCCATCGATTCGGATCCTGCGAAGAAAATGGTTAGAAATAAACAAAGTAATAACAAGACCATCTTGATGAGGATCCTGAACATCAACACGATCATCCTCATCAAAAGTTATAATTTTATCCTTGGTAACAGTGGAGGTCTGGATGGGTCTATCTCCATTATCCTTCTTGGTCTCCTTGGCATGTCTTTTGGCTGCTAAAAAGGAAGTACCACAAATGTCTGATCCACCGGATATGAAGTTTATAACTTGTGCATCTGCTGGAGGAGCAGGAGCTCTTTCTGGGATCCTCTTAGGATCCTGGGTCCTCGACTTCTTTCTTCCCAAAAGCTCCTTCAAGTGACCCTTGCTTAACAAATAACCAATCTCTTTTCTAAGTGCAATACACTCTTCAGTGAGATGTCCGAAATCCTCATGATATGCACACCATTTGGATTTGTCTTTTGTTGCGGCTGGTTTATCACTTTTCCTTGGCCATCTTGCTTTTTCACCTAAATTCTGCATTGCAAGGATCAGTTCATTGTTATCAACAGAAAAACAGTATTCAGAAATGGGAGGATAATCCTCATCATCCTCTTCCAGTTCTACTGCATGCACGTTCTGGTTGTCAGACTTGTTGTAGGACTTAAACTTGTTATTCTTGAAGTAGGATCCTTGCTTTTCCTGCTTCGAGGATCCTGCCAGTCTTTCCTGGATCCTTTTATCATCCTCTAATTGGATGAATCTAAGGGCCCTGGTTCTAACTTCATCAAGATTCCTGCAAGGGGTCATGACAAGATCATCATAGAACAATGAATCCCTAAGTAAACCCATTTTAAATGCTTCTACAGCCGTAGCTATATCCAGATTAGGGATATCTAAGGATTCTTTACTAAACTTAGTGATGTAATCTCTAAGTGATTCATTTTGGCCTTGTGTTACCCTATATAGATCACTAGTTAATCGTTCAAATTTTCTGCTACATGAGAATTGGCTATTAAACAGATTAACTACATTAGCAAATGAAGTAATAGAGTAAGGGGGAAGACTTAGCAGCCATTTAAGAGCTGATCCTGTGAGTGTGGATCCAAAACCCTTGCATAAACATGCTTCCTTTAACCTCTCCGGAATTGGATTGATCTCCATCCTTTCTCTGTATTGAGCTACATGTTCCTCTAGATCAATCGAACCATCATATAGCTTCATAGTTGGTATCTGGAACCTTTTGGGTATCTCAGCATCACAGATATGTGGTGCAAAACGAGATATCCTATGGCTGCCATCTGCGATTTCAGGAATGGGCTTAACCACTCCTGGAACACTGGATATCATATCCTTTAGCTTCTGTAATTCTCTAGCCATAGCCTGATTAATACCTGTATCTTGCATAAAGCCATGGTTAGTGTTGTAAGAATTATTTAAAGTGTTACCTCCCGGAGGATTCAAGTTTGGAATCCCAGATGTGAATCCATATTGACGAGATTCTGGTATGATTGAAGGACCAGTAGTAGCAATGGTCTGCATTGGAATGAAGGCTCCTTGTTGAACATCTGAACTTGGGGGTTGTACACTTCGTAAGTATCCTTGATCTTGAAAGATGTTGGATCCTTGAACCTGAGAGGATCCTTGAACCGGAAAGGATCCTTGAACCTGAGAGGATCCTTGGACCAGAGAAGATCCTTGGACCTGGGAGGATCCTTGGACCTGAGAGGATCCTTGAATTATGTGCGTCCCCATAAAACCTCCTGAACTGACGAAGGATCCCTGATGCTGGAAAGAGGATCCCGTAGGCTAAAAATAGGATCCTGAAGGCTGGAAGTGAGACCCAAAAGCCTGACTCATAGTTGTTGTTCCATAACGCCTTCCCAATGGTTCACTCTGGTAGTGGATATCCGGAGCTGCAGTTTGCTGGACGGTCATAGCTGGAGTGTCAAAATCCAATGACCTTGGTATTAGAGGAGAGTGATCCTCCCCCGATTTCTTCTGTTTCTTGATATCACCAATCTCCCGGAGGATCCTTTCATTGGTTTTGTCCTGCTCTTGTATGTGATCCCTCATCTGCAAAATCAAAGTAAAAAGATCATTATTAGTAGGATTAGAGGAAACAGAAGAAGTTGGTGGTTTTGGAAAAATGGGGCTTTATCTCTTTGCAGCATTTTCAGCATTCTTCTAGGATCCAGAAGGTGGTGGAGGCAAAGGTGGAACGCCCTGTGAAGAACTCATTACCGGCATTGAACTTGAAGTGCTCTTTGCTGAAGAAGCCATCTGCTTGGTTGTAATGAACCGAAATGATCACAAAAACAAGAATTTCTTGGGAATGAAGCACCAATAGCCCCACGGTGGGCGCCAAACTGTTTTGGTCAAAAATCTAGCAAGGATAATGCAACCAAATCTTTTGTTGTGAGGTGTGATGCTTGAATCTATGAACAATTGTATGAACAACTTGCAAATCAAATAAAGAGATGACACAAGGATTTATACGAGGAAAAGGCCCTTGATCTAGAGTTGATCTCCGGCATAAAAAACCTCGGGTGATGGAAACTACCGATCACCATCTAAGATTAATCAAAAGGTTGATACAACTCGGGATGATAACAAGCTTGTTACAAGGATCACTAGTGTGCAATGTGCAAGAAATGTACGAAATCGCCAAGTAAACTGTCGAGAGATGTTTGAATGTTGTTACGAGAGTGTGTGTTTGCTAAATTAGCCAAGTATATATACTCAAGCTTGTTATCCCCTATTTAAAATTAGAAATAACTAAACTAACAAACTATCCGACAATTGTACAAGCTCCCCACGATCTCCAAAACATTCACAAGAGCTAAGCACGTGCGGAATATTGAGGGAATATGCTCCACGAATATCGGCAAGACCAAGTCCATGCATATACTCCTGCAAAACGAGCTCACATACAAGGTAGAAAATCGTTAGTGTAAGGATAACAATGAGGATCCTGAATCCTGGTCCTGCAACATATTCTGAGGATCCTGAATTCAAACAGAATTAAGGATCCGTGATCCTGGCAGTACTTGAGGATCCTTGATCCTTAGGATTGGAAAATCCTCCCCTAACAAAGATCATCATCAACAACTTGAAGAAAAAGCTTGGATCCAAGAAAGGAAAATGGGCAGAAGAGCTACCATATGTATTATGGGCTGATAGAACAACTCCCAAGAATGCTACTGGCCAGACTCCATTTTCTTTAGTATTTGGAGTTGAATCTGTGATCCCTACAGAAATGGTAGTTCCTACTGCAAGAATAAGCATCCGTGATCCTGAGGGAAATGCTGAAAACTTGGTTCAAGATTTAGATACCATAGAAGAGCTCAGGGATTTAGCAAGGATAAGATTGGCTAGCTATCAAAAAAGGATGGCTGGAGCTTATAACAAGAATGTCAGGATCAGGAAGTTTCAAGTTGGTGACATGGTGTTGAGGAAAGCATTCCAAAATACCACAAATCCTGCTGATGGCAAGTTAGCACCAAAGTGGGAAGGCCCCTATCTGATTGAAGCTGAGGCAGGAAAGGGGGAATATCGTTTATTAACCATGGAAGGTGATCTATTACCAAGGGCCTGGAATGCTATCCATCTTAAAAAATACTTCATGTAATAAGGATCGAGGATCCTCAGCTAAGACAGAATTATGGTTAAGGATCCAGGATCCTCAAAGAATAAGTGAACCTCACTCTGGTATTGATTTAGTTATTATTGCTTTAATTCCTTAATTTATTTGTTTACCAGGAGAAGGATCTAGCATCCTTTATCCTTTTTCACTAAGTTTTGAGTTTTGCAGATGTTGGTATACCTTTGCCTAAGGATCCAGTATCCAATACAATCTCCTAAGTTTTGGGGTTTATCCCCAGTTTTGGGCTTGTCCCCAGTTTAAGGTATCCACTACCTTCTACGAATCAGGTTCTTACACCTTCGCCAGTTGCGCACGATTATCCTAGTGCAGTTAAAGGCAATGGGACCAGTACCCGCTTTAGGGGCTGACAATTTCATTGTACTGGCTGTATTTAGGATCCTAAGTATAATGGTAGATGTACCATACATCCGTTCCTAAGGTTTCTAACGTTTTCACGTTAGCTAAGGTTTTGCCTTCTTCATGTCACTAAGTTCGGATAGTCGCCAGTCTGGGCCATACTCCAGTTTACACAAGATCCTTTGGGCTTGTCCCCAGTTTTGGGCTTGTCTCCAGTTTATTGGGCTTGTCCCCAGCTTATTGGGCTTGTCCCCAGATTTTTGGGCTTATCCCCAGATACTAACACTTTCTTTTACAATTGGCTTAGTCCCAAGTTATATTCTATTTCAGGTTTCCAAAACTAAACAATTAAGGATCCAGGATCTTAACATTCCACAAGTTTATATCTTTTAATTATCATAATTGTAAGTGTTAAGGATATAGGATCCTAACTTAGATTCTTTGGTATGAACCTTGTTTACTTTAACTTTATTCTTGGATTGTCGATTATACCCTTATTCTTTGACAAAAGAATATATGATCCTAAATCATCTCACTTTTCAAACTTTTGATTAAAGGATATTTGATCCATGATCATATCCTAAACTATTTGATATAAACTGATTTTTATACTTTCATCGATAATTTGCAAATTCTAAAATTGTACAATGACAATTGACAAGTGAATGTATACAAAATGAACAACACAAAGATAGCCAAAAGTTAAAGTTTTATTTAATAATCAAAGTTAACCCTTTAAAAGGTTGTCAAAATTGCCGACCCAAGTTTCTACCAGCAAAACGTGGCCCGTCCACTTGGGTTGGCAAAGGGTGTCCATACTAAAAGTTCATTAAGTGCAGGAAATAAAAGATAAGGGCATCAAAGGCTTCATCCTCCACAAACAGAAGGACCCATCCACCTTTGTTACCCCCTATTGTTCCAAGGATCTGTGATCCTTAACCCTAAAGACTATTGTTTAGTTACAGACCATAATTGTTTGAAATCAAAACATCACCAAATAAAACAACCCAACCATAAAAAATGGACTCCGGCCACATCTAGAAATATCCTTCATCGCCCATTCTCGCAGCCTACACCTTCGCTGCCTCACCCACCTTCTCACCATCACCTTTGCCACTGCCACCAGCTGCCTCCTCAGGATCCTTCAGTCCACTGCCTCCGGCTTCAAGAGTTGTTGCCTCCTCAGGTTCATCCTCATCATCAAGCTCAGCTAGCCTCTCCTTCCAAGCCTCCGAATCCCAGGCGGACCTGTCAAAGGCAGGATCCTCAGCCTCCTTGGCCATCTGCAGCTTGATCTTCAGCATGACGATAGTAGCAGAGAGTTTGGCCCCATCCATGATCTCCATCCTCTCCTTTTGGGCCTTCATCTCAATAACCATCTTCTTATCTTTAGCAACTGCAATGGCTTGAAGATCAAGGCATTTCTGCTCACCCTCGGCTACGTGCTGATCAAGGAGGATCTGAACCTCAGCAAATTTCTGCACAAAGGAAGTCAATAATCAGGATCCTTTATCCTCAAAAAAGGAGTACATATTTTAGAATATAATATCCTTACCTCAGAGATATACTCTTGAAGCTGGCGTTCCATGAGGGGGAGGCCTTCAGTGGGTTCAGCAGTCTTCCTCTTCTTGGCACCCTTGCCCCTAGTGCTCATGCCCTTAGGTTCCGGGTTGCTTGGGCTTGCAGCCAGCTCTTTCTTGATGGACCGAGAGGATGCAATTTCCTGAATGTCAGCAACACTGAACCTGGAAGCAGACTTGGAAGACTTGCCAGCACCTACAAGCATAATATACAGATAAGTATTCATATTCTAATCTTATTTAACGTTTATATATACGCAAATATGGATACTTACTTGACATGGTGTAGGAGGTGGATGAAATTTCTTCTGGATCCTTTGACTTGGGTGGAAATGTTCTGATTACAGGATTTAGCTTCCAGAAATCTTCAATTCTTGCCGGAGTGACAGGTGATTCTTGAATGTGAGATAGGTTGATGGCTGCATAAAAAAAAGGATCAGTTATCCTCAACAGAAAAGAAGGATTCTTACCGGTTTCCCTGATCTAAGGATCCTATATCCTACCATTCGTGTTCCACTTTTTGGGAAGATGGTTCCCATTTGGAATAGAATCCCTCCTTACGAAGAAGAATTGATTCCTCTAGTTAGTGTCATTCTTGGTGGTTTTCAAGATTGGATGAGGCTTATGGGGTTTGGACTTGAAAAGGTATCGGTAGGAACCATGGGCTACGAGATTGTACAGCTGGCTTAACTCAGACATCCCTATGTCTATACCTTCCTGCTCTGTGATATGCTCTAGTGTGTACAAGACCCTCCACACCATCGGCATGTCTTGGATGTAGCACAAACCGGTAAGTGTGAAGAAGCTTTGTGTGAGAACAGGGAAAGGATAGGTGAACCCTATTTGAAAAGGGGCTGCAGGGAAAGTGATCCAAACATCTGAAACAGGGTCACTTTTGGTTGAAGAATCAAAAGGACGAAAGATGGTGCCATCAAGAAAGCATGAGTGAAACTGATCAACTTCAGGATCAGTGAATCGACACAACTCCATTGAAGGGTTTTTGGTTAAACCCTGACTCTTTAGGGGATTGTTATGTTTAGGATTTTTGGCTGGGGAGGAACGAGTATTCATCTTTGCCATGAATTTTTGAAGAGCAGAGGATCAGGGGAAAGAAGATAATAGAAAAGAGAGAAGGAATTACTTGATGAGATCTTCGAATATAGATTTAAAGAAGATGGTCTTGAATATAAATGTGAAATTTGATCCTTATCTCTAACCTATTTATAATGATTACGGTTGCAGGTGATGACTGATGATGACATCAGCACTGTAACGGCTATATCCATAAGCAACGGCTAGACTGAAATTCGTTCAAACATGACTATCTAATTGGATATTAACTAATCATGTTTGGGGGCAATTGTTAGGGATAGATTTTTATAGCTTGTGGATCACGGATCCTTAGTTGTAGTATGGATCACGGATCCTCAGTTCATTTTGAATTAAGGATCCTCAGGAGATGCTGCATGGATAAGGATCCAGGATCCTCAATATTATCCTAAACTAACAATTGTTTCCATCATTTTTGAACTTGTTTTGCAGGTGTATTCGAATGAGACTTGGTCCAACCGAGATTCTAGGGGAATATGCTTGCTACTTTTGCACGTGCATGACTTCCATGACCGTTGTGATGATCGTGGGGGAGCTAGAACCATTTTCGGATAGTTTGTTATTATAGATAGTTTCAAATTTTAAAGGGGATACAAGCTTGATCGAGATATAGATAGCAACACTCGTACATACACTCTCTGAACTCTCTTGGCGATTACACACTTATACACTAGCAATCATTGTAACAAGCTTGATATCATCCCAAGTTGTAAACTTTGTTTGTATAATATAGTTGGTGATCGGTAGTTTCCATCACCCGAGATTTTTTATGCCGGAGATAATTCATTGATCAAGGGCTTTTTCCTCATACAAATCCTTGTGTTCATCATTCATTCCATTCATTTGTTGTTCATACATTTGTCCAATTAACCAAGCATCAAACCTCACAAAAATCAGATTTGGTTACATTATCCTTGTGTGATTTTTGACCAAAACAAAGACAAAGTCTGTTGAAGCAAAGGTCTGATCATCCTATGCTGAGAAGACTAAAGTCTGATGAAGCTAAGCTCTGATGTGGATCAACAGATGATAAAGCTCAAAAAAGGATCTCTAACAGATGATGATCAACAGAGTATATTAATGTAACAGTGCTTAGGCTCTAGCAGATGTTAGGAGTTTGTTAGGCTGTTAGATGTCACTGTCTAGGTGACGTCAGCTTAGATGCTTCAGATGTTTCATTTGTACTATAAATAGAATAGTGCCTGTACTGTTCTATTCATCACTTTCACCTTGATATTTTTGTACGAACAAACAAGGAGTGATCAGGCTGAGGGGGAGTTGTATTCTTCATGCATACGTAAACTTGTAATTACAAATTTATAAAAGCATGTTGATGAAAACAATATCTTCATTGCTATGATTGAAAAGTTAATAATTACGCAGCATATTTAATCTCTGTTTTATCTTCTTTCATTATTTTCATCTTAACTGGCACAATAATTAAACTCAGACCCTAACAATTGGTATCAGAGCCTGGTCAATCAAATTTGATCTAAACAGTCAATTTGATATAAACAGATCAGCTCCTCCTACTGATATCGTTTGTTCGTTGGATTGAAAAACAGAGTAAAAGTTTATTTATGTTCAAGAGTATTTTAAACAAAAACCTGTTGGTAAACAATAAAAAATGTCTCAAAATTCACAAGATCCACACAACACCGGTACTCTGTACAAACCTCTGATGCTTGTCAGATCGGAATATAATATCTGGCAATGTCGGATGGGTAACATACTTGCTCAGCAGAACACGGGTTGTTGGAAATCGGTTATCTTCGGACCACATGTTCTGATGGTGCCGAGTGCGGAAGACTCCAAGGTTCAAGTACCAAAGAAGCTGGAAAACTACACCAAGCAGGATTTTCATAAAATCGAGCTAGATGCCAAAGCATTTAGCATTGTTGCTACAACTCTACTGAATGATTTCTATGATGGCTTATTGCATTGCAATAGTGCTAAGGAGTTGTGGGATGCTTTGAATGGGCAGTGTGGTGTCACAAAGGAAGTTATCAAAAACAACTACGAAGTTCTAAACCAACAGTATGAAACATTTTGTCACGTTAAACGAGAATCATTAACTCAACAATTCGAAAGGTTTAGTTGTCTAATAAATGAATTAAAACTGGTAAATGTTGATTATCCTAATTCAACCTTAAATAGCCGATTCCTAAGATCATTACCAGATAAATGGGACACTATTGCTTTCGTAACAAGAAACTTTATTGGTTTCAAAGAGATGAGTTTGACTCAGCTTCATGGTAGGCTCCTAACTTATGAGAGAGAGCTTAACCAGAAAAAAAGCTCCAAGGTATCACCTCAAGTCCTTAAAGACTGACATTCTGACAAATGTGTCATTGCTTTTGCAAACATTAAAGGTGTGAATGAAAACCTTAGGAATAAGATCTTAAAAGATGAAATTCAGTTTGAAAAACTTGTTAAAGAGTTAAAATCAAAACTATTTGAAAAAGAAAGTGAAATAAGCAGTCTCAAACATGAATCAAGCATAACCAAGGAACAACTCCAAACAATTGTAGAAAAATATCATAGTTGTAAAAACGAGCTTGAATCTACTCAGATGACATGTGAAAAATGGGTAGAATTCTACAAAGGTTATGAGTTGATGTTAGAAAAACAGATCTAAAGTAATGTAAAATTTGGCATAGGCTTTCGCAAAAATGACCAAGTTTCTCAAAACATTGTTGTAAATGATTCTGGTTTGGTTAAAATCATTCCTACCTCATCTGTTGTTGAATCCATAATAACTGTAAACAACTGCTAGCCGAAACGTACTCAGCTTGCAAGTAGAGAGAACGACCGTGGTCTGTTTCTTACACTGCCATGTTACCAAACGCGTTCCGAAGAACTGGCATCCAGCAGCAGCAGATTTGGCATTGAGCTTGCAGCAGCAATAGTCAGAATCGGAGTATCCAGCTAGATTGAACTCGTCGTTCTACGGGTACCACAAGCCGGTGCTTGGACTTCCTTTGAGATATCGCATAATTCGTTTGACGATCATCATGTGTGAGACTTTAGGACTCGACTGATAGCGTGCGGCTAGGCAGGTTGGATACATGATATCCGGCCTAGATGCTGTGAGGTACATGAGTGACCCAATCATCGACCAGTAGAGAGTTTCATCGACTTTTTCTCTATTAAGATCTGGACAGATGCGTGATTGAGTGCCAACGGGGTAAACATAGGTGTCGTGCCTGTCATGCTGAATTTCTCCAACACATCATTCACATAGTTTGTCTGATGGATGAATATTCCATCAGGCAACTGATCAACATGAAGCCCCAAGAAGAACTTCATCTCCCCCATCGAACTCATCTCGAACTTGAGCTTCATGACCCTCTCAAAATCTTTACACAGGGCATCATCCATAGAGCCGAAGATTATATCATCCACATAGATTTGTTCAATCAAGATGTGGCCATCAACTTCCTGTGTAAAGAGGGTAGCATCTACTTTGCCTCCGATAAAGCCGTTGTCTAACAGGTGCTGTGAAAGTGTCTCGTACCTGGCTCCTGGGGCCTGTTGCAACCCGTATAAGGCTTTATCTAGCAAGTACACCTTATCTTTGTGTATCGGATCTACGGTGCCTGGTGGTTGTCCGACATACACTTCTGACCTTTACTTTTCCATAGAGGAAAGCTGATTTGACATTAATCTGGTACACTCTGAATCCCTTCCAAGATGCGAACGCAAGGAAAATTCTTATCGCCTCGAGCCGAGCAACATGTGCATATACTTCTGTAAAGTCGATACCCTCCTACTGGCTAAAACCTAGAACAACCAAGCATGCTTTATTTTGATCTATAACTCCTCTGTCGTCTCTCTTACACACGAAGACCCACTTTGTGTTGATCTTTCGATGGTCTTCAGGTAAGTTGACAAGTCGCCACACCCCAAGCTTTCTTCTGTAAGCGCTTTGTTGGATCTAGTGAACCCCACAAAAGAACATATGATTGGAAAGCCAAAACAGTCTACAACCTCTGATTACAAATAATAATGCTTTGAAGATCTGCTCCTCCCAAAGGCAAAGACTCAACATCTACTTCTCTAAAGTCTGTTAAAGCCAAAGGTCTGCCAAAGAGAACATCTGATGTTGAAGACAAAGTTTGTTGAAGCAAAGGTATGCCAAAGAGAACCTCTGCTGATGAAGACAAAGTCTAATGAAGCAAAGGTTTGATCATCCTATGCTGAGAAGACTAAAGTCTGATGAAGCTAAGGTCTGATGTGGATCAACAGATGATAAAACTCAACAAAGGATCTCTAACAGATGATGATCAACAGAGTACATTAATGTAACAATGCTTAGGCTCGAGTAGATGTTAGGAGTTTGTTAGGCTGTTAGATGTCGCTATCTAGGTGACGTCAGCTTAGATGCTTGAGATGTTTCGTTAGTACTATAAATAGAACAGTGCTTGTACTGTTCTTTTCATCACTTTCACCTTGACATTTTTGTACGAACAAACAAGGAGTGATCAGGCTGAGGGGGAGTTGTATTCTTCATGCATACGTAAACATGTAATTACAAATTTATAAAAGAATGTTGATGAAAACAATATCTTCATTGCTGTGATTGAAAAGTTAATTATTCCACAACATATTTCATCTCTGTTTTATCTTCTTTCATTATTTTCATCTTAACTGTCACAACAATTAAACTCAGATCCTAACAATTGGTATCAGAGCCTCGTCAATCAAATTCTATCTAAACAATCAATTTGATATAAATAGACTAGCTCCTCCTACTGATATCGTTTGTTCGTTGGATTGAAAAACAGAGTAAAGGTTTATTTACATTCAAGAGTATTTTAAACAAAAACCTGTTTGTAAACAATAAAAAAATGTCTCAAAACTCACAAGATCCACACAACACTGGTACTCTGTACAAACCTCTGATGCTTGTTAGATCGGAATATAATATCTGGCAATGTCAGATGGGTCACATACTTGCTCAGCAGAACACGGGTTGTTGGAAATCAGTTATCTTCGGACCACATGTTCCGATGGTGCCGAGTGTGGAAGACTCCAAGGTTCAAGTACCAAAGAAGCTGGAAAACTACACCAAGCAGGATTTTCATAAAATCGAGCTAGATGCCAAAGCATTTAGCATTGTTGCTACAGCTCTACCGAATGATTTCTATGATGGCTTATTGCATTGCAATAGTGCTAAGGAGTTGTGGGATGCTTTGAAAGGGCAGTGTGGTGTCACAAAGGAAGTTATCAAAAACAATAAGTTCTAAACCAACAATATGAAACATTTTGTCACGTTAAAGGATAATCATTAACTCAACAATTCGAGAGGTTTAGTTGTCTAAGAAATTAATTAAAACTGGTAAATGTTGATTATCCTAATTCAACCTTAAATAGCCGATTCCTAAGATCATTACCAGATAAATGGGACACTATTGCTTTCGTAACAAGAAGCTCTATTGGTTTCAAATAGATAAGTTTGACTCAGCTTCATGGTAGGCTCTTAACTTATGAGAGAGAGCTTAACCAAAAAAAAAGCTTCAAGAGTCAGGAAAAGCTGTTGATGACTACGCCTTTGGTAGTACAGTACTTTTTGGTCAAGAGGAAACTTCTGTTGGAAGTAAGGATCAGGGTTATGATCCTTTTATTGACATAACTTCTGGTGAAGGCTTTAACTCTGACTTTTACTCACCCAATTATGCTTTTGTAGCAAAAGGGAAAACCAAGTTTTTGACAACTTATCTTTTGAGTTAAATGATCTTCAACACTTTGACCCCAATGATTTGGATGAAATGGACATCTTGCACCAACTTTCTTTGCTAAGTGTTAGAATTAGCGAATTTTACAAAAGAACTGGCAGAAAATTTCCAGGGTTGCATGGGGGGTTGAAAGTTCGGTTGGATAAATCTAAAATCAAGTGTTACAAGTGTAATAGGTTTGGACATTTTGCTAGAGAGTGTAGGAGAAAAACAAGTGGTCCTACTGTTACACATCCAAGTCCTAGACCTCAAAACACTCAATACATTGTCCATTATACCCAATATACCCCTGCTCCACACATGCAAAGCACTGCTCACTTTGCACACCCTGCAACCATTGTTCTAGTACAGTATGTTCAAACCCCAGTCCCTTAGGTTCAAGTGCAACCAGCACCACAAGCTGCACAAACCTCTACTCAGGCAGAAAATAGTCTACAGAGCTTTTTCGCACAAGGCATTGATGACTGGAGCAGCCTACCTGATGAACTTACAGATGAAAATTTTGCCCTAGTTGACAATTTTGAAAAGAAACATGATGATATTTGTTTTATGGCACTAGAGACAATATTGAAGGGGTTGAGTCTTAGGAAGTGGTGTCCAATTCTGATGTGGTTTGTGATAATGTTGAAACAAATGTTTTAAGGTTGGTGAAGAAATGGTGAATCTTCTGACAGACCCATGGGAGTCTAGTGTTTGTGAAGGAGAGTGTGATTGTGCCATGATGGCTGCTGCCAAGGTATCACCTCAAGTCCTTAAAGACTGATGTTCTGACAAATGTGTCATTGCTTTTGCAAACATTAAAGATGTGAAGGAAAACCCTAGGAACAATATCTTAAAAGATGAAATTCAGTTTGAAAAACTTGTTAAAGAGTTAAAATAAAAATTGTTAAAAGAAAGTGAAATAAGCAGTCTCAAACATGAATAAAGCATAACCAAGGATCAACTCCAAACAATTATAGAAAAATATCATAGTTGTAAAAAGGAGCTTGAATCTACCCAGATCACATGTGAAAAATGGGTAGAGTTCTACAAAGGTTATGAGTTGATGTTAGAAAACAGGATCCAAAGTAATGTAAAATTTGGCATATGCTTTCGCAAAAATGACCAAGTTTCTCAAAACATTGCTGTAAATGATTCTAGTTTGGTTGAAATCATTCCTACCAACATGGCTAGTCAAGAAATTAAAGTCACATAACCAAATGGAAAGAAAATTGTTTTGGGAAGACCTGAAGGATCCTCAACTTTTGAGGACATTGAAAAATACCAATTCAAACCAACATGGTCAAATGAATGTGACATTCTTGAGAACTTTAAGCCAATAGATTTCTCAACTATTGAGGGTGTGAAAGTATCTAAAGTGAAAATCATTCCCTTAAAAGTCCTTTAAGCAGATGTTACAACATTTGTTGACAAAAAGGTTGAAAAAGGGAAGAAGAAAGAGAAGACATTAAACTTGTTTTGTGATTTTTGCGGAAAGAAAAACCATGTTACGTAAAAGTATTTTCTCTTAAAAGCATATGATATAAACAAGACCAGTGTGATTGTTGCTGCACCTCATTCCACTATTTGTGGCAAAAAAATCACAAAACACAAGAGTGTATTTATCTCCAAAATTTTGATGTTAAAAAGAGTGAGTATAAATGAAAAACACTTGCGAGTCCATGGGCTAGTACTGAAAAAGGAAAGTCCAAACAGACCTTCATCCTTCTCCAAACATCTGTTACCAAACAACTGAATGCAACCTCTGCTCCCAGAGAGGTTCAGGTAATAGTTGCACCACCAGCAAACATATTTCCAAGAGGATATGGCCAACCAGTTTATCAAAGAGTACCACATGGTTATGAGGACTACAAAAGACCTTCAAAACCAAGAGTAAACAAGCATCCTCATGGTTATAACCACTTGACAGGAAATGGTCCATAGCAGATGTTTCAAAAATTTGCTCAAAACTCTTGCCATTCTCCTTGACTTGACACTGGAATGTCTAAGACCACATCCAAAGCCATGCTTTGGACAATCACTAAAACTAATCTGTTACTAATGTGTAGGGAGTTTCTACTTGCTTTGATAGTTTATGGTATGTAGATAGTGGAGGCTCCAGGCACATGACAGGATGTAGAGCCCTTCTCAAAGATTTTCTAGCACATGGAGGAGGTGATATATCCTTCGGTAACAACTCAAAAGGAAAGGTGTTAGGATCAGGGACTGTCCAAGCAGGGAAACTCAAGTTTGAACATGTCAATCTTATCGACAATCTGAAATTTAACCGTCTTAGTGTATGACAAATGAGTGATAAAGCCTATGGGTCATTCTTCACTAAGGAAACTTGTAAGATTGTTGAACCAGATGTGGTGAAAAAGATTGAAGAAATCATAGCCGGGAGCAAAAAACAGCTTGTTACTCACAGGAATGGCAAAGTGTATATGGTTGATATGTTGAAAGATAATCCAATGTCTGATGCTTGTCTGTTCTCAGTTGCCTTTACCAAAGAGACAAAACTATGACATTGAAGACTTTGTCACACAAATCTTAAAATTATCACCACACTCTCAAAACAAGATCATGTAAGAGGCCTTCCACCAAAACAATTCACATGTGATGAACATTGTGTTTCCTGTCTAAAAGGTAAACAACATAAAGGTTCATTCAAATCCATTGATGAGTCTAAAACTAGTCAGTGTTTACAATTGTTACACATGGACTTGTCTGGCCCTGTTAAAATCATGAGTCTTAAAAAAAAATGTATTGTCTTGTCATAATTGATGATTTTTCAAGGTTTACATGGACTTACTTTTTGAACTCCAAAGATGAGACTGCAGGTATTTTGCAGGACTTTGTAAGAAAAGTTGAAAAGCAATTTGATCTGTCAGTAAAAATCTTCAGGAGTGACAATGGAGCAGACTTCAAAAATAAGGAGTTGGATGACTTCTGTGTGTCAAAAGGGATTGTAAGGGAGTACAACATCCCAAGAACACCAGAACAAAATGGGGTGGTTGAAAGAAAGAATAGAACCTTAATTAAGACTGTCAGAACAATGCTTGCAGATTCAGGTTTACCGTTATCTTTTTGGACAGAGGTTGTAAACATTGCTTGCTATGTGCAAAAAATAGTTTTAATAAACCCCAGACATCAAAACACTGCTTATGAAACTCTTTTTAAAATCAAACCACTAATCTTTTATTTCAAAATCTTTGGATGCCTATGTTTCATTTTAAAGTTAAAAGATTCAATTTCAAAATTTGCAGCCAAAGTAGATTGTGGTTATTTTCTTGGATACTCAACTACTTCCAAAGCCTACAAAGTGTTTAACACAAGGACTAGGTGTGTAGAAGAGACTTTGAATGTAAATTTCAATGAACTTTCTTCTTTAAAAATCCCAGCATATCCTGCTGAATTTTTTGATTTACATAAATTTACATTTGAAGATGTGTCTGTCAAGACTAACAATGCAGGTACACAACAATCTCCACATCAAGATTATGGATCTGACATTGTGATCCCACAATATAAAGTCACTTCCCCCACCACAGAAACATATGTTCAAAACAGCTGTCAAAACTCTGCCACAGCTGCATCAACAATTGTTGATCCTCAAACCTCTACCACCTCATCCAGTCAATCCACTGATGACATAAGCCCATCTTCTGTGGACATAAGTCAAACCATTTTTACACCTATTCCACCCATACCTCCACCTCCATTCCAAACATTTGTTGATTCTTCAAAATTGCCTACAGATGTTAACTCAGATTATTCACATCTGCAGCCTTCATCTTTAAATGCCATCATTCCATACAAGGGAGATCTAATCTACCTTAAAAGTCATCCACCAGACCAAGTTATTGGCAACATCAATGAAGGGGTACTCACAAGAAGTCAATCCCAAAACATTTGTCTTTTTGCTGGTTTTCTATCACTCACACAACCTGTAAATACCAAGAGGCACTGAAAGACAATAATTGGGTAGAGGCCATGCAGGAAGAGCTCCAATAGTTCAAGAGACAACAAGTATGGGAACGTGTACCATTGTCTAAGCATGTATGTCCAATTGGCACAAAATGGGTCTTCAAGAACAAAACAGATGAAAGGGGCATTGTTGTCAAGAACAAAGCTAGGCTTGTGGTTCAAGGCTTTAGACAAGAAGATGGCATTGATTATGATGAAACATTTGCTCCTGTAGCAAGATTGGAAGCCACTAGATTGTTTTTATCCTTTGCTGTCTACATGCTTAATAAAGATTTGTATGGCTTGAAACAAGCACCAAGGGCCTGGTATGAAACTCTATCCACTTTTCTCTTATCCATAACGCTAAATATGACAAGTATTTAATAAATAATTTCATTTCATTTCTTATAACAAGTACATTATTTGAAATTGAAATACAATAAGTTTGAAACGGACAAATTACAACAATTATCGAATGACTAAACTAATAAACACGAATTTAAATTTGGTGCATTTCTAGGCATCCTACTAAGTTCCGTGCATCATCATCATCATAGTCCTGTAACATGTATTAAAGTATAGTTCAATACAAAAGTATTGGCGAGTATACAAGTTTTGAGTACTAGCATATAATAATAAGAGTTTGAACAATCCACTTAGCAAACTTACTTATCAAGTTTAACGTATATACTGGCATGTGAATAAACAAGTCAACCCAAAGATTACTGAAGTATGAATGAATGACTTAACATGACCTCACGAACACGGGCGGTGCGTTACTCCTATAGCGCTATACATGTTAAGGGAGGCTCATACGAAGTTAATGACAAGTTTATCACAAAAATAATAAAGCTAGAATAACGAATCAAGTATAACGTATTAGCATGCATGTATTGGATTTTTTGTATGATTTCATAAAAGTATGTATGTTGAGTGTGTTTTGTATATGTACACATATTGCACCCAAAAAGTGTAAAAACGGTAAAAAGGGCGTCGGGTATACTCACAAGTTTGCAAAAGCTTTCCGATTATCCATGTATTGACGAGTTGATGAGAATAGGAGAATGAAGGTGTTCGGTTGTTTGGAGTTTATGGAATGTTTAAATTCGGAATTAAGTATAAAAGTATATGTATGCAAAAGTATATCTCGTCTGGACACTCGTTTGGATGCTAAGTTTTAAAGTGTTTTCATGGGTCCTAACGTGCCCATTAGAATCACAAATGAGGAATAAAGAACAAAGATAATATAACATATATTCTCGACGCGTAATCATGATCTGATTAACATCAAAAATTCGTTTATGTTTATATTTATATGTTATATAGTATGTCTAATATTAAGTCCATCATATACTATCATAGAGTTCATAGAAGTCAAGCATGGAGGTATGAACATTTCATTGTATGATTCACCACTACACAAATTGTAACATCCGTCGAAAACGGATCCCTGAAACCCGACTTGGATTGTAAACCGGATCCGAATAAAGCAAATAAATGCGAATTTTATCATTTTGTTTGTTTTAAATAGTTGGTTATGTATATTAATATAACTAGTTACAAGGTTAAGAATAATATATATATATGTGTATATATACACATAAATATAAAGCTATATCGGTAAAATTTAAAAACTAACGTAGGTTAGTTTCATTAAAAAAGTTATAAAAATTAACCAAGTTCTTCATTATATAACTAAATTAATTAGTAAGAATATGAGGGAAACTAGCACCTAGCTACGTTGGTCCTTTTAAGACTCTCGAGAGGATCGGAACGGTGGCTTACAAACTTGAGCTGCATGAAGAACTTAGCAGGATCCACCCTGTCTTTCATGTCTCTAACCTGAAGAAGTGCCTTACAGAAGAAAACTTGAACGTCCCACTTGAAGACATTCAAATCGACGAGGCTATGAATTATGTTGAAAGACCCGTCGAGATCATGGAGCACGAACAGAAAGGATTAAAACGAAGTCGTATTCCTATTGTCAAAGTTCGTTGGGAATCTAAACGGGGACCAGAGTTTACTTGGGAACGTGAAGATCAAATGAAGGAAAAATACCCGCATTTGTTTTCAGTTTATTCTTCTTCTAAGTAATTTCGGGACGAAATTTTCAAAAGTAGGGGAGACTCTAACATTCATCGAAAACGGATCCCCGAAACCCGACTTGGCTTGTAAATCGGATCCGAATAAAGCAAATAAATGCGAATTTTATCATTTTTGTTTGTTTTAAATAGTTGGTTATGTATATTAATATAACTAGTTACTAGGTTAAGAATAATATATATATGTATATATATACACATAAATATAAAGCTATATCGGTAAAATTTTGTTAGTGCAATACGTCTATTGACTTCGTCTTGAATCATGTAATAGGATAGGATAGAATTACTAGTGCATGAGGTGCGATAAACTGAGATTAGAATGTTAAGAGTTGAGTTCGCTTGAATGAGCCTTGTCCATGTTCAAGCGAAACCACATTATCCGGGTTCGCTTGAAGCTGCCTTTGTTCATTTCAAGCGAAACCCTGTGTAGTATATATAGGGCACTTGTTGATTTCATTTGGTACGCTTCAGGATTTGTAACGAAGTGCTGCCAAAATCTGTTCAGGTTGTAATTTGTGTTATAATCAATCAAAGTGACAGATTTAAGAGTATCAAGTTGTTTCCACGTCCGTTTCACTGATTCCGCCTTTGAATCGGATATAAAGCTCTTCTGAACGACTCGTTTGGGTCCAACAACGATCCTACAAGTGGTATCAGAGCTCAGGAGTTTAGCTTGATATCATCTATTTTCTGACTTCTACACCTTCTTTTTCAATCTAAACAAGTTTTAACGGTCAAAATTGGATCAAATTTTCACAGATTGTGTAAAACTACATATTGATAAACCCTAGAAAGTTTCACTGCAAAATTCGAAGTAAAAATGACAAAATTGGACCAAAAACTAGGTTTCGCTTGAACGAACACTTTGGGTTTCGCTTGAAAATAGCTGCTGGGTTCGCTTGAGAGTGCTTTTTGGTCTAAGTTCGCTTGAAAATATAGTTGCGTTCGCTTCAAACAGTCAGTTCGCTTGAAAAACCTTGTTGGTTTCGCTTCAAATCGACATTCGCTTGAAATCAGACCTGATCTTGATTGAATCAGTGCTTTCGCTTGAAAGTTCATCAGGTTTCGCTTGAAGTGCTATCCAGTTTGAAGTGTCAGTTTTACCTTTCGCTTGAAAGCTGATTTTCAGTGTTAACTTGGGATTTTGCTTCAACTTGTTGTTTCGCTTGAAGTCTCAGTTCGCTTGAAAGTGAAAATTCTGAGTCAAGATCATTTCACACCAACCAAGTATCAATCAGTGTTGGAATATTTGATATTATTGATTCTGATTGTGTTTGTTTAATCCGTTCAGGTTTACATCATGGCTGAAGAATTCTACAACACGTTTTTCAATGCATTCACATCCGAATCGTCCGAGATTGCAAATGTTACACCAAAAACCATCACAAAAGCTATCAATGAGAACATCAAGCATGATAACTTCTATGGAACACACTCAAAGCCACCAACTCTGGAGAGCATTGAAGATTATACATGGTGGAAAGAACGTTTTCTCAATTGGGCGAAAGCGTATGCTCACGAAAGCTGGTTTTGCTTAGAGTTTGGATACGAACGGCCAAAAGATGATAAAGGCGAAGAACTTTCATTCAAGAAGTTATCAAGAGAATATAAATCTGAGTTTGCTGTCGAACAAAGAATGATTGCTTTGATCCAGTCTGCTATCAGAAATGATATTTTTTCGTTGCTGAATCATGATGGGTCATCTAAATCAGTTTGGGAAGCTTTACGTGTTAAAGCTGAGGGGGGTAAACAGATAAAAAAGAACAAAATTGCTTTACTTAAAAAAGAATTTGATCTGTTTGATAGTCTAAAAGGAGAGACAGTGAGACAAATGATTGAGAGATTTTGTCATCTTAAAATTGAACTTGAGAGATTTGAGATAGTGAAAACAAGAGAGGAACTTATAGATAAAGTGATTGAAGCATTACCACGAGCTGATCAGTGGCAAACGTTTGTTTTTATTTTGAAAAATGATGCTTTATATGATACAATTTCTCTTGATGTCTTGTTTGAAAAGATAGAGAGTCATGATCTGGAGCTACAAAAGCAAAGCAAAATGACTGGTTTTTCACATCAACAGAATGTTGGATTGTATTACAAAGGCAGTGTACCTTCGGAGAAAGGTGTTGGTTCACCAAAGACAGCATTCAGTGGTGAGAAGATGAAAGAACCTCAAACAACTTCAACAAGTCATCATTCTGGATATCATTCATCTTCAAAATCAAATTCTAATGAAGCTGAGGAGATTCTATGCAACATCGCTCTCAAACTGAAAAATTCTACGGCAATGAGCATTAATGCAGCTAAACAACAAATGAGTTTTCTTGCTTTTGTTCTGGAATCATATGAAGGTCTTGTAGCTGGTAAAATTGGAAACTCAGAGTTAACCAAAGAAGACTACGACCAGATTGATCCGGAAGAGATGGAACTCATTGACATCCGTTGGTGTTTGGCAAGTTGCATTCGCAGAGCTCAGAGATATATGGAAATTACTGGGAAACAATCTCTTGGAGGTGCATCAATGAAGCTTGGATTTGACAAATCCAAAGTGACCTGCTTCAAATGTAAGCAGAAAGGTCATTTCAAGAGAGAATGCACTAATTCTGCAGTTGGTGGAAATGAACATCCATTCAATGATGATTACTACCGAAAGACAATCTACCATCGAAGCAGAGAAGAGCCTAAGATGATTAAAGATAAACCCAAATCTAGAGCTTGTTTTGTAATTCAAGATGATGAAGGTTTTGATTGGTCCGAGATATGTCCAGAAGAAGATCGTTTGGAGAATGTTCGAAAAACACCTCATGGCAAAGCTATAACAGAGGAAAGAAAGTTTGTTTTTGTTGCTGAGATTAAAGATGAAAACAAAGAAAAAGATACAGATGAGATCAAAGTGAAAACCAGAGAAGAGATTCTGGAAGAAAAGACCTACAGAGAAAGAAACATTGTGTTGAACAGAATAGATGAAATGCAAGAAGAGTATGAGAGTGCAGTGAGCAACAGAAGATGGGATAAAAAGAGAGAGTGTTACTTCAACAGAGAAGGTGAACCAGTTGTTCCAAAGAAAGACATAATCTTTGATGATGTTCTTCTCATAATTCCTTTGAGAGCTGAATACTATAGAAATGTGTTGAAAGATGACACATATGCTAAAAGGCATGAAAAGGAGATCAGATATGCTATGACATCGTGTCTGAGAAAAAGGGATGAAGAGAGAATGAAGAAGAGTGTTGAAGAGTTGGTGAACAATCTGAAGAAAGTTGCTGAAGAGGTTAAAGCAGAAGCTGTTGAAGTTGAGGTTGTGAAGGAAATCAAAAGTGAAGAAGTTGTTGTGAATGAAGAGGTTGAGAAAGTTGTTACTGAAAAACAACAGATCGGAAAAGAAGTGAAGAAAGCAGAAGAAGAAGTAAAGAATGAGAATTTGGAAGCTGATAATGTTGGTGATGAATTCGGTGTTGAAGAAAAACAAGATGATGCTGATCAGAAGCAAACTGAGGCAACTGTATCAAACACCGAGGTGCCAATCACTGAGGTACAATCTGATTCTGAAACCTTAAAACCGATTGATCAGTGCAAGAAATGCATGGAACCGTGCAGAGCTTGTATTGAAAAAGATGAGCAATTCAGAACAAGAGATCTTGAATTCACTAAAATTGAAAATATTTTTAAAGAAAAATGCAAAGAAATGCTAGAAAAAGAAAAAGTTTTAAAAGAAAATGATGAAAAACTTTTAGAAAAGTGTAAAAAATTAGAAACAGAAAATGAAGTTTTGAAAGAAAATATTTCTAAAATGACAGAAAAATGTTCTGAAAAAGAAATTGCTTGTCAAGCGATGAAGAAAGAATATGTCTCAATGAAATTAGCATATCATATTACGAAAGAGTCATACGAAAAGGTGAAAGATGAAATGAAATATGCTCAATCTAGAATGAATTATCTTTCTGAAACAACTAAAGAACTTAAACGAATATATTCCATAAAACAAGATGTTGTTAATTCCTATATTGAGGATGTTGCTAAGCTAAAGCGACAGATTGCTGATCTAGAACAGGATAACAACAAGTTAAAGAGTTATCACGTGTCGTCATATGTGCTTGAACGTATTTTCAATATAAAACCGGGAGATGGTGAGTCTGAGCAAAACAAGAAAGGCATTGGCTCAGAGTTTCATCAAGTTCCACCACCGGGAAAATTTGCATTTTATGATGATGAAAAGGTCGAAAAAGCTTTCAACATGGTAGACCAATTGCCAGACAACATTGAAATAACCTATTCCAAATCTGATGATTCTCATGATTCAGAGGTGGTAGGTAAAGTTGTTGAAAGTGTGTTGAAAGAAGAGTCGGTTGATACAGGTAAATCTGAATCACAGGATGAAGATGAAGGAAATCTTCATGATAATTATCTGAAAAACACAAAATTCGAGAAAAGTTTGAATGATGATTCAAAAGGATTGGTTTATACCATGATTGGATCGGACAAATTGTTCTTAGATGTTGTATTCCCGATTCAGAATGTGATTTCAGAAAAGGTTGATAAAGTTTTCAAAATGGTTGAGATTGAGAAGTCTGAGATTTCAAAATTTGCTGGTAAGAGTCATAGAGGATCGTATAACAAACCTGGTTACAAAAAGAAAAACATGAAGGCTGGGTTGGGTTATAAGAAGAAACAAAGTTGGAAAAGAAATGAAACTCCGAATTTTCAGACAAAAATGAGTTTTGTTCAAGGAAAAAGTTTTGAAGAGGAGGAAAAATTCAAATTTAGTAATGAAGAGTTTGTGTTCAAAAGGAAAAACAACAACCACAAGTCAAAGATGTGTCCATGAGAACATGTTTCAAATGTGATCAAAAAGGACATCTTGCAAGAAAGTGTCCAAATCTGAAACCTGTGGATGTTGACAAAAAGGAGTCTAAAGATGTTGAGAAACAGAAATCTGAGGATGTGAAATACAGGTCGACCAGATTTGATTCTAAACAAACTTGGAGGTATAACACAAACAAGTTTGCTTCGAATCAAAATTGGAAATCAGACTTGAATAAGTTTGATTCAAGACAAACCTGGAATTCTCACAGACCCAGATTTAGAACAACTCAAAGTTGGAAAAAGTCAGTTGATATGACAAAACCAAATGAGTTTTGGAAACCAAAAGTTGTTCAAAGTCAAAATGTTCAAAAAGATTCACATTTTTACAAAAGAGGTACTCCAAAAGGACAAACATGGAGTGTTAATAAACAAGTGTCTTTGGTAAAAGATGAGAAAATTGAAGTTAAAGATGAAAAAGTCTTTGTTCAGAATGACAAAGATTTTCCAAAATTGAATGAAGCATATTGTGTTGAAATGCCTAAGGTCAAACAGACCTGGGCTAAATTGTTCAAGTAAACAAGTAGTCTGAATGTGCATGTGCTTAACAAAACCGAAGATTGTGAGATTGGAAGTTGGAGCAGCCTGGCACAACGGGAAGAGAAGGCTGCTGAATCCTGTGTTGGTTAAAACCGGAAGTTTGTTTGTTTTTCTGTACATAAATAAACAATATTTTCAAAAACCCTAAAAATTTGAAAAAAAATTAAAAACCAAAAATATGTTTGTTTTTAATTTTTGTCAAAAATAGAAAATTACAAAAATATATGTTGATTGAATACGCCGAAACCCTCACGGCTGAACAAACATGATTACTTTCACAAGATTGAAAAAAAAAAACGGTTTTCAAACTGTAAAAAAAAAATCAATGTGTTGTAAATCATGGGGGTACGTTATATTTTTTCTCTGCAAACCAGAGCATGAGATGCAGAAAATGGATGGCGAGATAAAGCTATCAGCATCGTGTTGTCAAATTTTCTTTAAATGCTTTTGCATTTTAGGGGGAGAAAAATTTGTTAGAAAATCCAAAAACATTTGAAAATTTGAAAAAAATCAAAAACATGATAAAATTGAAAAGTTGAGTTTTTGCATAAAAAGAGGAAATGATAGTACATCAGTAAACAGTTACAGTAGGCTAAAGAATTGGAAAGTTTAAATGTGTTAAACAATCTCACCGTGGATGTGTCGGTAGATTTTTATACATTTAGTAAACTTTTTCGGGATATAAACCTAAATTCAAACTTGCTTATTTCGTAGGGAACACTACTTGGATATATAGGTAACCCCTGAAATTTCGTTTGAAAGGTCCCTCTTTCTGAGATACTAGGTCTTTATGCTTAGTGATATCTGGGGTATTATTCTGGGACTTCTGCTGAATGGAAGTTCTGACCTAGTCTCCGAATAATACTTTTCGCATTGCTTGAAAAATAGCGCCGCCCTCAGCATAAAATGATGAGACAATAAAATTGCTAATCAATGATGTTGTAAAAAAGATCCTCTAAAGGGGACACACCTAAAGTCAAACCTGAGTTCTCTGCTGAACGGAAGTTCTAACCTGAGCTCGTATGGTTTTATAATTTATTCCCCTTACAGATATCATCTAGGTATACTCACCTGTAAGACTGAATATTGGGATCTGGATACGGGAGTATATTCAAGAGGTGGGACACATTAATGAGTTTAAGTTCTTAATACATCTAATTCGTATCCTGAATCAGTTGAAGTTTGTATAAAAATTTAAGTGGATCAGTATATCGACAATCTAAGTGAATTGTTTAATTCTTAATGTGTAACTAAGCTCAATGGTACTTGTGACTTGTCAAAAACTGATATGATCCTCTGATGCATACTCAAACAAAAATATTGTCTGTAAATATGTTTGTACATATTTCTTTACTGCTTTATATTTCAGAAAAATACAAAAAGATTTTGATTTATGCTTTATTTTCGACAACCGATGTCTGAATGCTGAGTTTCAAAATCTAAGTATGCTGATTGTGTTTCTAAAAATAAAACAAGTTCATTAATTTGAAACTTGAATTAAAATCAAAATTCAAAAACAGTTTGTGATATCTCCAAGATCATTAATTTGGACTTGGAAGATAAGTTGTGAGGGAGTTGGATTCTTTAATGCTGCTAAATCATTTAGTTTGTTGATAGGGAGAGTGGGTTAAAGAATTTGATTGATGATATGAAAACATTGTATTTATAGATGTTTGAGTGATTGTAGATAGTCCAGATTACGATCCCGAGAGCAGAGTCTAAGGGGGAGTCTGAAGACAAGCTTGAAGCAAGAGGGAGCTTGTAGATGGATAGCTAGGTGTCGATCCCAAAGCACGGAAGCTTGACGAAAGGGGGAGACTGAAGCTGATAAAGAAGAGAAGGATTGATGGATGCTTATAATGTTACTACTTGAATGAGAAGGCAGAATGATCAAGACCGAAGATGTGTCATGCTGAAGAATAGACACTGAAGACTTCGTCAATATCCGAGGGGGAGTCTGTTAGTGCAATACGTCTATTGACTTCGTCTTGAATCATGTAATAGGATAGGATAGAATTACCAGTGCTTGAGGTGCGATAAACTGAGATTAGAATGTTAAGAGTTGAGTTCGCTTGAATGGGCCTTGTCCATGTTCAAGCGAAACCACATTATCCAGGTTCGCTTGAAGCTGCCTTGGTTCATTTCAAGCGAAACCCTGTGTAGTATATATAGGGCACTTGTTGATTTCATTTGGTACGCTTCAGGATTTGTAACGAAGTGCTGCCAAAATCTGTTCAGGTTGTAATTTGTGTTATAATCAATCAAAGTGACAGATTTAAGAGTATCAAGTTGTTTCCACGTCCGTTTCACTGATTCCGCCTTTGAATCGGATATAAAGCTCTTCTGAACGACTCGTTTGGGTCCAACAACGATCCTACAAATTTAAAAACCAACGTAGGTTAGTTTCATTAAAAAAGTTATAAAAATTAACCAAGTTCTTCATTATATAACTAAATTAATTAGTAAGAATATGAGGAACATGCTCTGAAAGTAACTGAAACTTACAAGTACAGGGGTCTCTTTATCATTTCTGAAAGTTGAACAAAACATTAAACAAAAATAAGTGGTGAGCCGGGTTTTGCACCAGTGAACCTAGCCGGTTTGTAAACCACACGCCATCAAGACCAGTTGAGCTGCAGCTCTAGATGCAGCAACATTTGAGTTGTATAATATTTAACCACCGGCTACTAGCGCTGATGTTGTCTTTCTTCTTCGCGCAGACCTGCAACTCGAACGACAAACATCCCCACTCGATGTTTCGGCTTCTTTTAACTCCTAAACAACTCGAAAATTATATTGGGTCAGTTACGAACTCCGAATCGACTCATTTAAACCTCTATAATGAGTTAATTAAACATGAAATATATTATCTATTAAAAGCTATGGAAGCTCAAGTAACATTATATCGAATTTAGCTACATTAACCCACCAAACCAGTCCCATTCGATCCCTTTCATCATTCCACATAATACCTAACTCTCTAAAACCTGCAACTTACCTAAAAACATCGCGAATTTGGGGATTTTTCTTATTATGGCAACAATCATGAAGAGGCGATATCTAATTCAGGTGATTCAAAAGTCTTACTTGATTATTTTTTTGTGCTCTACAAAACCCCTCTATCAATTTCTGTGATAGAGGGAATTATCTATACGAATTGAAATTTATAGTAAACTAGGGTTCTTCATTTCTAAAAACTGGGGCTTTCTGATTTAGGATGTTAATTTGATAAAATTGAATATGGGGTTTTGTTTAGGATCATGATAGAATAGTTTGTGCGAAATTTTAAGATTTTTGGAGGTCATTCAGACCTTTTCTTGAATTTTTGTAGAATTTATATATTAGAAAATTACACAAAAAGAATTTAATTTGCCAACTTCCTTGTTCATGCTCATGAGTTTAGATACAAGGTTTAGAGTATGGAGATTCTGATGATTCATCTAGTATCTAGAGTTCATAGATTTCAACTTAAATTGTTGGAATAAATAATTTTAAATTTAGTAGTAGGAACTTGGTAAATTATCTTGAGACAATTTTGGTTTAAATTTGTAAAATTAATATATTTCCTACACATACAAAAGTAAGTTAGGGGAATAGTGTCACGCAGCTGCGTGGCACTTCCCTATTGGACCACCCGTTTTATTATTTTATATTCGTTTTAAAATTACGGTTTCGTCCTTAATTTAAAATAAAATTACGTTTTTGCCCCCACTTCAAAATAAAATTATGTTTTTGTCCCTCGCTCAAAATTACGATTTTGCCCTCCGTTCCAAATTCTGATTTTATCCCCATATTACAATTTTGGCCCCAGTTCAAAATAATTTTTTGTTTTTGCCCCAAACTAAAAATGACGATTTTGCATTTTCACCCCGTTTCAAAAATTATGATTTCGCCTTCAGTTTCAAATTATGTTTTTGCCCGGTTATAAAAGTATGCTTTTGCCCCCAATTCAAAATTACGATTTTGCCCCAGTTCAAATTAAAAATATAGTTTTGTCCCCAGCTTAAAATTACGATTTTGTCCTTAGTGCAAAGTTATATTACGATTTTGTCTCTGGTTCAAATTTATAGTATTCCCATCACTTTAACTTTTGGCAAATTACGATTTTACCCAACTCATCAAATACAACTTTGCCCTCAGTTCAAATTACAGTATTGCTATCGTTTTAGTTTTTTAGCAAAACTATAAGAGTGTTTTTTTTAATTGGTTGACTGGATTTAATTTAATTTTTTTCCATGTGAAGGAGCTGCCTAACATTCGCTCATTAATCCTGACAAACTACAGTTTTGCCCTGAGATCAGAACTACGGTCTTGTCATCGTTTTAGTTTTTTTCCTAACAAAACTATAATAGTGTTTTTTAATTGATTGAAAATTATTCGGCCATCGCCCCGCAACGCGGGCGGGGCATCAACTAGTTAGTTATAAAACAATGTTTGACGGTGAAATTTTATAAACGTTAGGGTATTTAGTAGAAAATATTAATTAGCGTAAATTATGGATATTACCTTATAAATTATCAAAAAATATTATTATAAAAATTAGAATGGTGATATTTAATTACTCAAACACCTTAAACCCTAAATTTATTTTACTTTTGATATTTATTGATTAGTATTCTTATATATAAAATATATTCTAGGATAATACTATTTCGTGGTGTTTTCCTCAAATCCGTACGATCAATCCAAGGAAATAAACGGAACGCAAACCCGTGAGTAATTTCTTCCCTTTCCCCATTTTTACACTTTTACAAACTTTGGGGTGCATCATGTTACACATTTCCAAATTATTCAACATACTAATTCTAGAGTTAGTGTGTAGATGCATATATACGTTTCCATTATTCTATATGCGACAAGTTGTCAAGTCTGTTGCATGCTATTGTGTCACGTGGATCCACGGCTGATAGGTTCCTCACGGCCATGGGTTGTAGATTAGTATCGCCAACGGTATTAGTCTCGCTCCTCGGGGCTTGAGACTAATGCACGCTATTGTCATGAGTCTATTATTCTATTGTGTTTCGTATTGATAAATGGTTGTGTACTTGTTTGATGTTATGTGATATTTACCTAAGTTTACATTATGAGACATTCACCATTTTAACCTTGAATTGCATGTTAAAACTATTTATTTTCAAAATTGAATTTATGAAAATGTTTTTGAAATAAAATGAGGAAATTACCCACCAACATGTTTGTTGACCCAAAATATATTTTTTTTCCTAACGTGATGCAGGTAATCAAGGTTGATGATCGAGTGGAGAGGTCACGTAGCATGGGCCTTAGGAAAAATAAATGGGAAAACCTATGTTATATTTTGTTTCGAACTTTGTATAAACATTTATGATTCTTATATGTTAAGTGACATTTTATTTTGGTTGTGCTTTAAATATTGTAACTTTAATTAGTGTCATGAGCTATGGGCAATCGGTCCGCTCCGTACCTATCCGCTGCGGGTCAGGGTGTGACACAAATCATCACAAAGATGATTCGGATGGTCATGAATAACAAGAAATAAAAGAAACTAACTAATACATTATCAACTAGCCAAGTAAATCTTAACCCGGGTGAACCACCACAACATAGAAAGAGTTAACTAAGTGTTGGAGGCTAGACAAGGTTATGTTTCTTTGAAACTTGAAAGCTACTTAGATTAACAAATAAAAACATCAGGTGAGGTGTGGAACAAGTTAGGATAGCCAAAGCATCCAAAGTTCACACTTGCATCAAACATAAGTCTTGCCATATGAACTATGGTAGACTTATGTGATTTCAACACTTGTGGGTTGTCTTAAACCCTTTCAAAATAGAAAGTTTAGAGGTGTTTGCACCTCTTAAACTCATAAGAATCACCCATACACAAGTCCTACAACCATGAGTTCAATTGAGGACAAGTTTGGCACAAGATTCACAAGATAAATAATGAAAGGAGATGAGTTTGCAAAAGTTTTTTTAAATCAGAATGTAAATCTGATTTTGGAGCCTTATGTAAGCGATGTATCACCTGATTACACCTTGGTGAATCTTAGATAACATCCTTGAAGGTCATCCAAGTAGATTGGTACAAGAAAACTCGAAGAAACGTGCTCAAAACTCACTGTTTTGAGCAAAGGTACAATCTGTCAACATTTGGAAGTTTGGATGAACGGTGGGATTTTGAGAGTGAATTGAGAGAGTGTAAAGGGTTAGGGTAGTGTGGAAGACTTGTATTTATAGTGTGGTATTAGGTTTTAGGCTTTAAAGTGTGTTAGTTGTGCATTAAAGACAATTAGGTGGGAGAACAAGGTGAAAAAGAGACCAATCTGCGCGCTGAAAAGGGGCTGGTGTGGATCGAACTCGGCAGCGGTTCGCACAAGGTGAAGAGGGAACTGGCTCGTGTAGCGGGGCTGGTCGGCCGAACAACTTTCAATTTTTGTCATGTTTAGCCCCTAAGGTTTTATATGGTTGATATTTTAAGGTATAATTGTATATAAAACGTATAATTAAGTATCAAACATGAATAAAAACATAGATTGAGCTTTGTAAATGTATAACCGAGTATTTGCATGTATAAAGTGTATAAAATTACGTATCTTACGATAGTTTGTTTGTAGGATAGGTATGTGTTTACGAGAATGAAGAACAAGTATCAAGTACGTATATGATTTGAATATAAAACAAGTACGATTAATCGAAGTATAATTTAAATAAAATGATCAAGTTTTATTACGATCTAAGTCACGAATTATGAAATCGGGAGTGAAATACGAATACGATACAGATATAAGTTTCCAAAAATAGGAATATAAATAATCTTTCTAAATAAGGAAGGTTTCAAAAAGCGAGGCGTTACAGTCTCCACTCTCTTACAAAATTTTGTCCTAAAATTTATTCAAGAGGGAGACTTTGGAAAAGTATTTTGGCTAGAACGGTTGGCTAAAATTGAAATTTTTGAGGTGAATGTATGTGGAGTTCATGTGTAGGCATGTTAAAATGCATGGAAATTTTGTAGGAATGAAAAGGGTAGGTTTGTAAAAGTAGTTCGCTTGACTAAGGTGATTTGAGGCACCCATTGTAAGTATGAGTAAAACGTGTGTTTGTGCGTAGGCAAAGTGAGTTTGATCAAGTTTGAATTAGAGCATGCGTGTTGCGCGTCACGAATTAGAGCTTTGAGGTTGCTTTGGGCTTGGACATCATGAACACTATACACATAGCTTCGTCGGCTGAGTGCGTCGGCTACGACGTTTGCTTTGCCTGGGTGGTAGCGTATTTCACAATCGTAGTTGTTGAGAAGCTCAACCTATCTGCGTTGGCGCATGTTCAGTTCTTTCTGGTTTAAGATGTGTTGTAGGCTCTTGTGGTTAGTGAAGACCGTACACTTGGTACCATAAAGGTAATGTCGCCAATTCTTCAACGCAAAAACAACTGCACCGAGGTCGAGATCGTGGGTAGTGTAGTTCTTCTCGTGGACCTTGAGTTGTCGAGACGCATACGCAATAACCTTGTCTTGTTGCATATGAACACAACCAAGACCTAGGTTAGAGCGGGAAGTGTAAGGACAGGAGCGTTGCAGAGCACATACTTGAGGGTCTGAAAGGGTTCCTCCTGTTTGGCACCCTAAACAAAAGGTTTGTCCTTCTGAGTTAGAGCAGTTAGAGGCACGGCGATTTTAGAAAAGTCAGCGATAAATCGACGGTAATAACCCGCCAATCCAAGGAACAAACAAATTTCGGACGCAGTCTTTGGTGTAATCCAACTCTTAACAGCTTCAATCTTCGCGGGATCGACGTGAATTCCTTGACTATTAACGATGTGACCGAGGAATTGAACCTCCTCGAGCCAAAATTCACACTTGGAGAACTTGGCGTAGAGACGATTTCCTTGAAGAAGTTCGAGAACTAAACGAAGATGTTGCGCATGTTCGGCTCTCGACTTCGAGTAGATAAGGATATCATCGATAAACACGATGACGAAGCGATCCAGAAAGGGTTTGCACACACAGTTCATCAAATCCATGAAGACCACGGGAGTGTTTGTGAGACCAAAAGGCATGACCACAAATTCGTAATGGCCATAACGAGTACGAAAAGCGGTTTTCCAAATGTCTTGCTCTTGGATACGCAACTGATGATAACCAGAACGTAGATCGATCTTATAGAAACACGTTGCGCCCTACAGTTGATCAAATAGGTCATCGATTCGGGGTAAAGGGTAGCGATTCTTGATAGTAAGCTTGTTGAATTCCCTATAATCGATGCACATTCGGAACTATCCATCCTTCTTTTTCACGAAAAGGACAGGTACGCCCTAAGGAGATATGCTAGGGCGTATGAAGCCTTTATCAAGTAACTCCTAGAGTTGGCTAGAAAGTTCACGCATTTCGGACAGTGCGAGGCGATAAGGGGCTTTTGCAACAGGGTTAGCACCAGGGATAAGGTCAATACGAAAATCGATATCACGAGTAGGGGGTAGACCAGGTAAATCATCAGGAAAGACATTAGGAAAATAACGAACCACAAGTACCTCTTCCATCGACTTCTTTTCCTCCTTCGCTACTACAATGTGGGCTAAGAAAGCCAAGTATTCCTTGCGGAGATACTTGCTTGCCTGGATACACGACATCAGTTTCAATTCCTTCGAGAGTACTTCGCCATAAACACATAATTGATCACCGTTTGAGAGGGAGAAGCGAATCATTTTTTCGAAACAAACGACTTCGTCACGATTTTCACGAAGAAAATCCATGCCTACTATGACGTCAAAACTACCAAGTTGCATAGGAATGAGGTCAATTGGGAAAACGTGATTGTTGAGTTCGAGAGTACAATCACGGAGAACGGAGCTGACGGTGACGGTGACGGTTCTTCCGGTGGCAACTTCTACGTCAAAGGTCGTTGGGAGATTAGTGCGTTTACGTTTTAAAAGTTTTTCGAATTCAAACGACACAAAACAATTGTCGGCTCCAGTATCAAATAAGCAAGAAGCATAAATACCATTAACAAGGAACGTACCATTGACAACATTGTTTTCAGTCTGAGCCTGGCGGACATCAATATTGAAGGTTCTTCCACGGGTTACTTGTTGTGGCTGCTGTTGTTGTTGCTGCTGTGGTGGTGGTTGCTGGTGCGGTTCTTGTTTCATCACACGCAGGGGGCAGACGTTAGGAAAATGATTCGGGTCACCACAAGTGTAGCAAGCTCGTGCATAAACAGTGGGTGCAGGAGCTGCTTGGTGGACCTGAGGAGCAGGAAGTTGAGCTGGCGGTGCAGGATGAGCTTGAGGAGCTTGCTGGCGGGAGCCTGAGCGGCAGTGAGCAGTAAAGTGCCCATAGATGTTGCAGTTTACACAGAAACGGTAGTTGACCCCTGTTGGATGATGATAGGTGCAAGTAGGGCACAAAGGGTGGGTACCAGTATACGCACGCTTGGCAGGCGGTGCGTTGGTAGTAGCAACTTGACGGTTATGGTTGTTGGGCGGTACGGAGACTGCGTTGAGTGGTGTTGCGGCGGTAGAGCATAGTTCTTTTTGATGTTGTTCCTTCGCTTGTGGCTTTGGCTTGAAGACTTTGAACCTTGAGATGCTGCATTGTCGGTACTGGGAGGGGCAGTAACCTGGCTGAGACTTTTGGTCGAGGTTTTGAAAGCTACAGCCAAGACTCGTTTGTCATTGATCTCAGCTGCGAGTTGGTAGGTTTCCTCGATAGTAGTAGGTCTTGCTGCCTGAACAAAATCAGCTACACAATCGGAAGAGCGCGAATATACTTCTTAATAGTCTTTTCAGGTGTGTCCACCTGGCTGGGACAGATAATGCTCAACTGTTTGAAACGAGCGGTGAGGCCAGCGTTGTCACCTCCTTTTTGCTTGATGTGCCAGAATTCATTCTCCAGCTTTTGGACTTCGTGGGGAGGAAAAAATTCCTTCATCATTCTCCAGCTTCTGTCCTTATTTTCCCTGTTTTGTTCTTTAAAACGAAAACGCTCATAACTTTCTACCCGTTTATCCGTTTAACTTAATGTTTGTTCCTACATTATCGTAATTTGTTCATTTTCAATTTAGACCCAAAATCCACTATCCGGGTTAATAAAAATTTTATTCTATAAGCTTTTGGCTTATAATTCTTTTACGAAATTATTTGACTCATTTTGCATTAAGCCTCATTATTCACGTTTGATGGTAAGGATTAATTTCTTACCATTTTATCCCTTCCTCGAGCTTACTAACTTGCGTTTTAAGCTCCCGTTACACAGTTTGCATACGCATTATTGTCCCACTTGGTTAACTCTAACCAAACATAAACCTTGCTTTTATTTATTTAAAAGAAATTCATATCCTCTAAGTTTTAACCCCATTCTAGGATTTATCAATTACAAATCCGTGTTCCCATTACTCGGTTTACGTTTTCAATCGATTGGTTTGTTCACGTGAAAATCCATCACTTATGAACGAACCGATTTGTTATTTTCTTTATTTTGACCCGTTCGGTTGTTTGTGTTAAATCCATCACTTATGAGCATACCACACGTGTCATAATTCGTTATTTCCTCATCCCATGTATATCAATAACTAAAACCATCAAACAAAATATTACGAAGCAAATAAGCCACGTGCCTTAAAGCTTATTCTTCAACCGAGCATTCGTCCCGGTTTGGTTACCCGATGCTTTACCCGAGTTGCCTAAAAAGTACAACCCAACATCACTAAAACCTTCCGGCTTATAACTTTAACTTAACTACTTGCAAACCACATAATTCATATGTTTTTATTCATAATTGTTATTCATAACCACCTTAAATCATTCGTTTAAGCATTTCATCATACACATTATGTGCAAGATTTCTATACTAACTTTGCTAAATCTAAAAATCAACAATCATCCATGTAAACACATCTCATAACATCAAAATGATTGATATGTTCAATTAGCACCTAAAACTCAATGTGTTAAACATCAATTACATTCTTTTCACTGTCATAATTCATGTGTTCTACACATTCAACAAAAACCCACTTCTCATACATATGAGTAATCCACCTAACATATTGTTCATGTTAATTTCTTCTCGATTTTAAGAAGTTTTCATGATTTTAAGCATTTATATAACATCAATTTTACTGTAACACAACAATCCGTCCAAGAATCGAAATACAAGAAGTTCATCAAAATTTCTCTACTTCATCAAATAAGAAATTTTGATATACCTTGTGATCTCCTGGATTATGTGATTAATATTTCGATTCATGCACGTGATTTTAACCTGGATTTGCCCTTTCAATTTGACTGATTAGATGATTTTAGGGTGAAGAGGTGTTCTTCCCCTTTCTCTTCTTTTAGTGTGTGTTTTTATTTTATTTCTTTTGTTTATAAAACACTAGTTAGAGTTAATTGCCATTTTAGTCCCTGTGGTTTGGGCCATTTTGCCAGTTTAGTCCAAAGGTTTCATTTTTAACATCTGGATCCAAAAAGGTTTCATCGTTGCCATTCTGGTCCAACTGACTTAACTCCATCCATATCTGTTAAGTCTGCCAAGGGCATTTTAGTCATTTCATTTTTCTTTTTATTAACCCTTTATTCTTTATTGTATTTTCTTTTAATTAAAGCTTTATTGTTTATTATCTTGCTATAAATAACAGTCACCTCCTACATATATCTGGTATGAGGAAGACAACAAACCATCACCTCCACCACAACAACCATCACCTCCACCGGCCTTCAGCACACCTCCACCACTACCACCCTAGCCGGAACAATTCAGGAAGACAACAAATCGGAACCGACAGGTCGGACATACCATAGATCGGAAAGATAATGGTGGTGGTGAACAGTTCTCTCTCTCTCTCTCTTCTCGGTTCTCTTCAGATTTGACCTAAATTTCATCTGAATCTAACCTGCTATCATCTTCAAATTCATTTAACGACAATCAAACAACAAAATCTACATAGAAATTTCATGATAATATGATGCAATTTCATATATAAGCAGTTCAATTGAAACAACGCAAGTGATTTGAAGAATTTAGGATAAACATATCAATTATGACCTAAAATATATTCAAATCTTACTGGCTATCGTCTTCAAATTCATTTAAACATCGATTAAAACAACAAAATCTTCATAAGTTCATAGAATTTCAAGATAAGATGACGCAACTGTTCTTGATGTTGCTGGTGTGTACCCTTCAACCGCTTCTGGAATGAGATGGATGACGGTTTGATGGTGGTAGCAGCGGATGGTGAAGGACGACGATGGCAGGGGATGGTGACGGACGGCCGAGAGTGGTGGCGCGGCCAGAGAGAGTGGCGGTTGGTGGATGACAATGAACTAGCGGTGGAGTACCAGTTTGATTCAATCTCTCCATCTCAAGTTGTGTTTGTGGGTTTGAGAAAAATGGGGGTTAGGGTAAAGCTTTAATTTAAAAAAAGGCACCATTGAAATGACAAAAATACCCCTTGACTAACTAACAGATATGGATGGGGTTAAGTCAATTGGACCAAAATGGCAACGATGAAACTTTTTTAGATCCAGATATTAAAAATGAAACATTTGGACTAAACTGGTAAAATGGCCCAAACCACAGGGACTAAAATGGCAATTAACTCCACTAGTTATCATATTGACCATTTTGGTCCTTGCACTTTTCTTTTATTTATAAGACTTAATTTCATTGTCCAACTACTCCAACATGTAGTATTTAACTAGGTTAGTTAACCTTGGTCAATTATGTTTCTAAATACATATATATTTTCTAAATAGATATATACACATATTTATATCTTTAATATTTTTGGGGTGTTACATGGTTGCCCATACAACCCAAATGGGACAAGTCTCATACCTTACAATAATTTCAGTTCGAAATCTTAAATGACATCAAATCAAACGTGTTTTTATGGTTGAAGCATAGGGCAAAGATGGATTACTTGGAGTGGTTTGTTTGGTGTAATCTTCTCTCTAATTGCCTTGTAATATTTTTTTTTAGCTTCTTGGTTGTTTCTGATATATACTTACCGTTTCAAATAAAAAACCACAACATTATGTAGAAATTAAAAAAAAAAAAGCAAACCCACCAAATGAATGACGCAATAATCGAGTCGTACATAGAGGTCTTTGATGCAGTGGGAAGACTTGGATGAATGTTATTCACGAGTTTAATGGTACCCTACATAAAATTATGTTCATGATTCTTTTTTGCGTTGTTTTGGGTCATTTTAAAAATGAGGATGGGTCAGGATGGTTTAAGAAATAATTAAGGATGGGTCAGGATGGTTTAAGAAATAATTAAGAATAGGTCAGGATGAGTTGTATGATATCTATTTAAAATAATTTGTGTATCAGGATGGGTATTACATTGGGTAAATTAGTAACTTTAAAGAGAGCATCACAGGCAGATTCTTCATCCTATTCGAGCATTCCTAGATGCTAACTTCACAAAGGAAAAAAAACAAAAAATAAAAAAACCTAAAAAATAAAAAACAAATTAAAAAATTAGAAGAAAATAAAAAAAAACACAAAAATTAAAAATTAAAAAAATCAGAAAAAGTAAAAAATTTACAAAAATCCTAAAAATCAAAAAATTAAAAAATAAAAAAACTAAAAATTAAAAAAATTTAAAAATTAAAAAAAACAGAAAAAAATAAAAAAATTCCAAAAAAATGAAAAATTCAGAAACTAAAAAAACAGAAAAAATGTTACAAAATAAAATGGCCGTTAACCTCGCCATGGAGAGAATGTGGGTTCTCTCCGTGACCACCTTCCGGCGTGAGAATAAGTACAGTGATCTGAGGAAGAAGATGAAGTAGTAAAAATGAAAGTAAGTGAGAGTGAATGCCAGACTTGTACTTGAATTTTCTTATTTATAGCCGAAGGTTTGGCGCTCAAAATATAACGGAGAAATTAACGGAATCTTCTTTTCCGTTTGCGGTTACCTCCCCATCCATGCACACGGATCGCGAGTTGATCAACGGCTGGGGAGGTGCCATGTGGAAAGTGACTTGATCTGGATCTGCATGTAAATTGTGCCATCATCGTGAATTTAGATGAATGTTCTAGATGCTGCCACGTCATATTTAGTTACAACCGAATGAGGCCATGAACGATTGGCCATTTGATGCTTCTAGAAGATCTACAGTTGTGAGCCCTTGATCAGCTGCCACGTGTCCGGTTTGTTATAACAGAAAAGATTCCTTTTATTTCTTCATGCGCGCGGACATGTTTGAGACTTGTCTTTAGTCGTTAAATCTTCAAGCTTAACTGTATCCTTGCGCGGGCCCGCACAAGGATGTTAAATGAATATTTGCCTTTTTCTATCTCCGGCGCATGGTCATTAAGGATTGAACTTTCCAAATCCTATTTAGACCAGCTGCGTGGGGCGCGCAAGGCCTGCTTAAGATGATCTTGGAGTATAATCATGGTATGGTCCTCTGCGCCTGCGCAGGGTTTTTGGGACCATACCCCTTCAAGTCCCCCCAGTCCAGTGGTGCTCCCATGCGCAAATGGCAAGTAAGTGGAGCACTGCACTATAAAAAGTGGAGTGTGCGCTTTTGCTGTTGAGAAGTAAACAACGTTGTTTGGCGCAGGGTACTAACAAAACTTCTTGAAGAAGATATTTCTTTTCCTTCGAGATAAGGTTTTCATGATTTGAATTTTGAAAAAGTTGACTTGTGGCAGGCAAGTTGGTAAAAGGTATTGTGCAGATGATGAAGTCTGACGGTTATGTGACGAGCTGTCAATCGTGTTAGACGTCAAGCATTAATGGGACGTCGTCAGTCGTGATTGTCACGCGCGCGTGAAGCCCTTGTCGCTTCACCACTCGCCCTTTGTTTCCTTGGTTATCGTGTTTCTCTGAAAAGGTGTTTTACGATTCCCAAGGTTATTAATTGCGATGGGTATATACCCCATTGCCCTCTTATTCCCAAGCACTTGCCTTCAAAAACCTTTTCATCTTCTTCGAGTTCCTTTTCTTTTTAAACGGATCTGTAATTGTATTTCATTTCATAATCCCCATGTCCACCGGTGAAAAATCAGAAACCCTTGCAGAAGACATGTCTTCATCTTTACCACCACTAAAATGGTCAAAAGAGACCTTCAATGGTTTCAAGTTCCCAGCAAGTTAGGGTGATATCTACCCACAAGAAGGTCAAACAGCAACACAAGCTCCGGCCGGTTATATCACTCTATTTTGGGAATACTTCGCCGACGGTAACTTCCGATTGCCGGTCACAAATTTTTACTTGAAGTGCTAGGTTATTATCGGTTCCATTTATTGCAGTTACACCCGATGGATATGGTTCGAATACGTCATTTTGAATTTCTCCGCTAATAAATGGGTATTGAACCGATGGTTGATCGATTCCTGGTGTTCTATCAGCCGCACTGTTCACTGGGGTTCTACTCATTTCAGCAACGTTCATCGGCAAAGAAAATTCTTCTTACACCTCCTAAATCATACCATGATTGGAGGCCAAAGTTCTTTTTTATCAAATCGGGGGTGATACCGGTGAAGATGGAGTTTCGAGGTGCAGATGAAATTCCATTAGAGACCCTGGAAGCTCCAGTTAATAAAATATGGTATCAAGATATCAAAGAAATTTCCTCTATCCAACTGCCGGAAAGAACATTGGTTACTGCAAAGATGAGCTTGATGTGGAAAGCAGATCGTCGTGATAAGCCAGTATACGTAGAAGACAAAGCTAGTAAGTCATAAAAATCTTTTGCTTATATTGTATGAAATTATTTGTTATCGGTTGTTCTCCTGCAGGTGTTACCTTGTATGTGGTGGCTTATAAGAGAGAGAAAGAAAAAATGACCATAGTTCAGTTGGACGCCGGTGAGAAGCCATGGTACCACCAAATCGTGGGGAGTTTTGCACTTCCCAACGACGAAGACCTGCAGGCGCAACCTGCTGCTAGTGCTAGTAAGTTCCTTTTTTTACATCTCTTGTGTAATATTGCAATATTACTCTTTGCTGATGTTGCGCTTTGGGTAATATTGCAATATGACTTTTATCTTCCCTTGGTTAGGTGAGTTGATAAGTTTACACGTAGGCCCTGAGTCCAAGAAAAAGAAGCGTGTAATTGTTGCCATCACTGCGCCCAAGAAAGCGGACATGCCAAAGGCGGATGTTCCGAAGGCGGAAAAGAAGAAAGGTATGCGCCTTGTATCTGACTCTTGGTGTGACTACATAGTGGTGTCTGACTCATTAGAGGGTCTTGCGCCTGTAGCTTTGAAAAAACCTAAAGTAGAAAAGCAAGATACGGCGGACATCCCAGTATCGGATCCTGACGATCCGATTGATCTGGAGTCTAGTCCTGAGACGTTATTAAGAACGAAAGCGGAGAAGCGGAAAAAACCTGAAGGTGGAGCTGCGGCGCAGCCCGCGAAGAAGATGGCAAGGAAAATAATTGGCAAGAAGGGTGATCTAGACGCCCTTGCTGCAAAACTTTCACCAGGTGAGTTTCTTTTTCAGGTTTTCTCCCATGTTGTATAATAAAGTAATCGTGTAAATTTCATGCAGAGAAAACTGGTGCTTCAAGTCATGCAGAGACAATATTTTCCTTTCCTGATGATCGTGTTCCATCTCCCCCCCCCCCCCCCGAGCTCAACAAGGGAAACTTAGAGGGTGAGAAGTCTGTAGAAGCGGAGGTGAAATCAACTGATGCTGAACAAACCAAACCAGCTTCTCCTGAAGTTGTAACGGCCGCGTAGACCCTGAGAAGAAAAAGTCTATTGATGAAAATGAGCCACCTGTGGTGACTGTTCCCTCCACCTCTGCGCCTACTACCGAGCTTCCCAAGGATAATGTCCAAGGAACTCAAGAAAATGTTGAACATCAAGGCTTTATTGCTCATAGTGTAGAAGAAGAATCTCCTATCCGCCCAGATGAGACTCGGGGTGATTATTACTATAGATCATACACCGAGAAAAGGGCTGCTGACCTTCATACGCCTGTCTGGAAACTAAAGCAAGGCGACACCTTTTCTGACTGGCAAGTGTGCAGGGATTGGTTTCAGGGTGCTTTTCCTCCTGCTGAGATTAAGTTTTAAGAAGAACAAACACACGAATGTATGTATCACGCATATCTTCAATAAACTGCCAGTTCTACTTCTAATACTCACAGGATTGTGCGTGAGTGGCGTAGTATGCAGAAGGGATGGCAGGTGTCCGCTTTGAGAGCTAAACTTGAAGCTGATAAAGCCACGTTTGAAAATGATCAAAAAACAGAAGAATGGTCCGCAATGGGTTGGAAAAAGAATGCTGAGAGTGAAGCTGCTCTGCTTGTGGAGGAGCGTAAACGATGGAATGAAGCTTGTGAAAGAGACAACAATGAAAAAAGAACTCTTCGAAATGAAGCTGTCAACCTCAAGGCGGAGATTGAGAGATTGAAGAAGGAGAAGGCTGATGTGGAAGCCGCCAGAGATGAAGCCCGGTCTCACCGAGAGTGGAGCGAGCAAAGAGAGGTAGAAAGTTGTGCAACTCTTGCCCTTAGAAATAAGGAGATTGCGGAACTTACTTCTTTACTACTTGATCAGGAACAAACAAAAACAGAACTTGATTCGACGAAGAAAGACTTGCAACTTGCACAAGTGGAGAAATCTGAAGTAGCGCGCCGCCTTTCCGAAACTGAAGAGAAGCTTGAAGGCGCTGAAACAACTATGGTGACGGTGGAGAGCTTGGTTCAACCATTAACGAACAACATGTTATGGCTGCAACATCATGGGATTATAAATGTAAGTATCTCAAACCCTTTTGTATCTTTTTGAATAAGCTTATGCTTAAACTTATTTCCTGATTTTTTCCTGCGCAGGTTGCGAACTCGATTCTGAACTCCATAGAGTTGGATGAATCAGTTTCCAAGCTAATGGTGACTACGCGCCATGATGGCTATGCGCAAGGGTATGTAAAATGTTCTCTGCATGTCATAAACACATTGAAAGTAGATTGGGATACCAGCCGGTCTGCCACTTACGGGGTTGACACTAACGCGGCTTTTGCTGCTGCTAAAAAAAGAATATAACAATCTCCAGGTTCCTGTGATGGACCTGGTGACCGAAGCGCTGCAACAAGAGAATTATGTGGACTGGCTAAAGGAAATCTTTCCAGATGAAGCAAAGACCTCAGATGAAGACCTAGATTAAGTAGTTGCAACTTGTGAAAGTTGCCTTTGTATTGAACTTGTTGGGATGTTGATTCCCTTTTGTGATAACTTGTTAATGCGCCTGTGCGCATGTAACTTCTTGTTAATATAGCGTATGTTTTTATTACAATATTTGCATGAGTACAATTTCTTTGTTTAGGTGAGACAAATAAAGATGGTATAAAGCTCATGTGTGAACATAGGACTAGACCTAGCGCAATAACTTGTGACTGTAGGCTGTTCATGAGACTTGTATTAGAATTACCATAGTATTTTTGGGCTTACCAAAAGTAATTGCATTCATTTGTAACAAAGCATAAAAAGGTACAATGTAAGTAACAATCTTTGTATTATAGTTGATAGGGCGCAGAGGCCAATAAGTACAAAGATGTTAAGATTACACTAGATAATAAATACAATAATTAATGTTGTTGTGCATGTAAGTAACTACCCTTGCACTATACTTTGATAAGGCGCATGAAGCCTATCAAGTATAAAGGATGTTAAGATTACATATAGCATCTGCGCAGTTGTTGTGCGTTCCATGTCAGGGGGACATCGGTTCCATCTAGCATTCGCAGTGTATAAGCTCCTTTCCCAAGGACCTCGTTGATCACATACGGCCTTTCCCACTTGGGTGCAAGCTTCCCTGGGTGTTCAACATTTGAAGCTTCATTATCTCTTAACACAAAATCCCCTGGAAAGAAAGTACATACACGGATATGCGCGTTATAATACTTTTCTAACTTTGACTTATACTTGGCCTCGTTTATAGCAGCTTTTCTCGTCTTTCTTCTAAGAGGTCCAAATCAAGCCTTCGTTCTTGCTCGTTGTTCTGTTTTTCCATGCCTAGCATATGTGGTGAAGGAAGGCCAATTTCAGCGGGAATTACGGCTTCCATTCCTTAAACAAGACTGAATGGAGTCTTACCAGTGATGGTTTTTGGCATAGTGCGATGTGCCCAGAGAATACTAGGTAGCTCATCCACCCAGCCTCTTCGCGCCGTTCCCAACCTTGCTTTGATTCCGTCGACAATTTGCTTATTGATACTTTTGATTTGGTCGTTGGCTTGTGGATGCGCCACAGAAGCAATCATGTGTTCTATGTGCATCTCTTTCATCCACTTCTGTAATTCTTCGGATGCAAAATTAGTACCATTATCCGTGATGATGCGCAGTGGTAGGCCAAAATGACAGATAATATGTTCCCAAATAAACTTCCAGATGACCATTGCAGTGGTTGAAGCCAAGGGTTTCGCCTCTACCCACTTGGTAAAGTAATCCACAGCCACTATAATGAATTTCACAGAGCCAGGCGCATCAAGGAATGGTCCCACCAAATCAATTGCCCACTGCTGAAAAGGCCATGCCATCGTTACTGGGACCAATGGATTTTTCGGGCGTAGGGTTTTTGGAGTATGGTGCTGGCATGATGCGCATTTGCGTAAAGTTTCCATAGCATCCAAGTGCATACCAGGCCAATAATACCCTGCGTTCATGATTTTTGTAACTACCATGCGCGGGCCGGCATGTATTCCGCATAACCCTTCACGAATTTCTTGAACCAGATATTGCGCACCTTGTTTATCAACACAACGTAAAAGAGGACCCTTATACGACTTCCTGTATAAAATTCCATCTGACATTTCATAATTTAACGCCTTGTTTTGAATCTTTCTTGCCACCGCATTCCCTTCCGGAAGAGACCTGTGTTGTAGAAACATAATAATTGGAGACATCCAAGATGGATTCCCAATCTCTACTAGGCTCACATGTCGTAAAGGTACAGACGGGTTTCTGAGGACCTTAATGCGCACTTCTTTAGCCAAATGCTTGAAACTTGTGGCTGCCAACTTGCTGAGTGCATCTGCATGTTTGTTTTCACTGTGATTGATATGAGTTACTTTGAAGGTCTGAAACTTAGCAATTAAATATTTCGTCTGTTCGAGGTACAGAGTCATTGTTTCACCCTTTGCATCATAGAGACCGTTGATCTGTCCAGCGACTAACAAGGAATCAACGTGCGCCTCTAGATTTTATGCTCCCATTTTTATTGCTAAGCGAAGTCCCGCAAGGAAAGCTTCATATCCCGCTTCATTATTGGTGCTTTTGAAATTCAATCGGATGGCATAAGTAAACTCGTGATTATCAGGACTGACTAAACGAAGACCAGCCCTTGTGCCATCATCGTTAGATGCACCATCCATGTGTAAGACCCAAACACTATCGTCAAAAACTGGGACAGGGTTTTGTATAGCTTCACACTCTTGAATCTTATCGATCGGAACTTCAGTAACAAAATCAGCCAAGACTTGACCCTTGATAGCTGGGCGCAGCTTATACAAAATGTTCTGTCCTCCCAATTCAATGGCCCACTTCGCCAACCGGCCAGCAACATCAGGTTTGGACAAAATTTGGCCCAGGTGATAATTTGTAAGAACAGTTATGACATGGCTAGAAAAATACATGCGTAGTCTACGCGAGGCATGAACTAGCGCTAGAATGAGTTTCTCCATTATTAAGTAATAAGTTTCAGGATCAGTCAACATCTTACTGATATAATAGAATGGCGTTTGGACTCTGTCTCGTTCTACTAATAACACTGCGCCGACCGCAACATCAGATGCAGAGAGATACAAAATCAACGGCTCTTCTTTCCGCAGAGCTGTCAAAGTTGGTAACTGAATTAAGCACTCTTTCATCTCTTGAAAAGCTTTTTTAGCTTCTGGAGTCCATTGGAACTGACCCTTTTTACACAGTTGCGTAGCGTGCTAATGAAAGGGAAAGACTTAGCAGCATGATTCGCCAAGAATCGATTAAGCGCAGCAAGTCGTCCAGCTAATTGTTGCATTTCTTTGATAGATGCGGGTGATGGCATGCGCTGGATAGCCTCCACTTTCTCTGGGTTAACTTTAAAACCACCTTTTGTTACGATGAATCCCAAGAATTTACCCTCCTCCATGCCAAACGAACATTTTACTGGATTCAGCTTCAAATTAACTTTGTTTAAGGAATAAAAGGTGCGTTGAATATTCTTGAGCATTAATTCTTCATCAGGGCTCATAATGACTAGATCAACAATGTAAACGTCGACTGTAACGCCGATATCATCTCCAAAAACTTTATCCATCAAATGTTGATACGTAGCTCCCGCATTGCGGAGACCAAAAGGCATCTTTGTATAACAAAAAATTCCTTTCTCCATGCGAAAAGGTGCTTTATCCTCGTCCTCTTCTTTCATCTGCACTTGATGATAGCCCTTGTAACAATCCAAAAAACATTTCCAGCGGAAAGAAGCCAAAGGATCTACTTTCTTGTCAATCTCTGGAAGAGAATAACAATCCTTTGGACATGCTTTGTTAAGGTCCTTGAAGTCTACACACATACGCCATCTGCCATTGTGTTTCTACACCATTACAAGGTTAGCCACCCATGTCTGATATCAGACTTCATGTAATATACCTGCTTGTAGTAGTTCAGCTACTTGCTCATTCATTGCGTGAGTCTTTTCTGGACCTAGACTGCGCTTTGCTTGTACTACTGGTTCTATCGAAGGACGAGTGTTTAACCAATGTTCTGCCACATCCCTTGGTACACCAGTCATATCCGCTAGAGACCATGCGAACACATCCATATTCTGGAACAAGAGCTGTTTAAGCCGTACGCGAATTGCTAGAGACACGGCAGGTCCTAGCAGAACAGTTTGCTTAGGATATTTGCTGTTAAGTACCCACTTCTCCGGTTCATTGGAAGAAGATGGCTTCGCGACTTTTACTAGAGGTTCATCATCCACAGACATGATTTCCTTTCTTGAATACAGAATTGCTACGCAAGTTTTCATTGGAAAACCACAAGCGTGTGTGGTGTGGAAGTGATCATGCTGAAATTTCTCTGTGTGCGTCTACCCAACAAAACATCATGACGAGACGTGGCTGGCACTACCATAAAATTAACCTGAACAGTGCACGTGTGTTTGCCATCTGAGAGCGTAACAGGGAAAGAAATCTGACCCAGCGGAAAAACGGCTTCATTGCAAAAACCAGTTAATGGAAAATCAACTGGCTCTAAGCGCGCCTTGTCCTCTTGATCCAACTACTTAAAACATTGCTCATAAATGATATCCATAGAACTTCCCAGGTCAATAAACATATAATCAGTGCGGTAGTGACCAAAAATACAAGTTATCACGACCGGTCGTTCTTCTTGTGGGCCTCCAAGTACAACAGGAAAAATCACTTGCTGCTCGCGCCAGCGCTCATTGTAACTTCGTTTGTAATTGCGCTTGCGCGACGGTCCTCCTTGAACCATGCATGTTTGTTTCTCTTTTTTATTTCTTGGACCTTCATCACCACGGGTGATTTGGCGAACTTCTTTGCGCACATTTTGCACTAAGTGAGTGAGTTTCCCGCTTTTAAGTGTCTTTTCGATCTCGGTGCGCAAGCTGATACAATTGTCAGTTGTATGACTCATATCCTTGTGATAATCACAATAGAGATTTGGATCCTGCCCCTTCTTGTTTTTCATTTGTTGAGGCTGTTTAAACTGCTGATTTTCCGTACCGATGACCTTTACGGGATTTTTTGGTAGAGGCGTCCACCGCCTCTCACAATTTTCCTGTGTGAGTGCTTTTTGAGCATCAATATTGTTGATCATTGCGCGAGCGTCTTCTGAAGAGTATGCTCTCGAACTTGAATCCTTCCAATTCTTTTTGAATTTTCGGCCATTGGTTTTGCTCATATCCTACGGACGATTCTAAGGCAAAGGAGGTCGGTTAGAACTTAAGTTGCGCTCAGTTTGAGTGTAAACTTTAGCTGCTCCCATAAGTTTCTCCCAACTTTTTGGTAACCCTTCAGTTCCTAATAAGACCTTAATCATATCATCACAGCATACAGCATACTTGAACTATGCGCGAATCAAATGGTCATGTACATCACCAATCTCAAGGACCTCCTTGTTATATCGCATAATAAAATCCTCCAAACTTTCGTTATCTCTCCGCCAAATGTTCATGACATCTGCGGAGTCTCTGATGGAATGTCGTTGTTGGCTAAAATGAACTAAGAATTTTTCCTTAAGATCATTCCAGGAAGTTAGTTTACATGTTGGCAAGTTGTCAAACCAGAGGCGCGCAGCACCTGTGAGGGTTTGAACAAACAGGTGACACCACATAGGTAACGTCCATCCGCCAATCAGCCCTGCGCTGGTGAACAAGCGCAAATGATCGTCAGGATCAGTCAATCCGTTAAACTTCCCTTCGTTGGATGGCAACTTTGCGCGCTCAAGGGGAGCCAACGCAATTTCCTTGACAAACTTTAAATTCTTTGTTGCTTCAGCCGGTCGATAGATCAAATTGTAATTATGCTTAGCCTCAGGATTATACACCGCACGTATCTTCGGCTAACAATCAGCATGATTCTTCTACAATCGGTTAAAAACACTCGTGCTATCGCCCTCATCGTATGTTTGATCATATTCATCGGTCTGGATGTCCCGCTTTTGCGACAAATGCGGGCCCAGCCTTGAATGAACAGATGCACGTTTCTGAGAGTGTTGCTCTTCCCGATAACCCCGACGCCTAGTGCTTGAATGAGTAGACTCATATTTGGTTCTCGGCTAAGAATAAACCTCCATTTCTTCTACCGACTTGTATGATGGTGAATCATAATGTAAAACTCGAGGTGCAGTTGGGGCTCGCACTTGAGCTGTAGGTTTTTGTACATGCGGTGTTGCTCTAGCTGTTTGTGCACAAAGTTGTGCATAAACGACATTCAAAGCACCTTGAGATTTGACATACCACGAGATTGGAGTTTCACCGGGAGGTAGTATTGAACTGATCAGAATTTCTGGCTGAACTCCTGGAGTGACAGGATCATTCACATGATTGGCATCATGATGAACCTCATTATCATCGGACGCTTCCTCCACGATTCTGTCGACACGATAAGCATAAGGAAAGTTGCCTCTGCTCCTTGGCCAAGGACCTGGTGGTTGATTTGATGGACCTTCTGCCATGGAAACATAAGTGGAAAAGAAATCGAACGAGAATATGAGATTGAAAAAGAAGCCCCATGGTGGGCGCCAATGAAGAAACACCAGATCTAAATGGCGAGAATCAATCTAGAACTGGGGGTGAGGTTTCTGCATAAAATGGTTAATCTCCTCGCCGATGACTCGTTGGATAATACACCGGAATCACTGCAAAATAGAAAACGCCGTTAGCCTCGCCATGGGGAGAATGGGGGTTCTCTCCGTGACCACCCTCCGGCGTGAGAATAAGTACAGTGATCTGAGGAAGAAGATGAAGTAGTAAAAATGAAAGTAAGTGAGAGTGAATGCCAGACTTGTACTTGAATTTTCTTATTTATAGCCGAAGGTTTGGCGCTCAAAATATAACGGAGAAATTAACGGAATCTTCTTTTCCGTTTGCGGTTACCTCCCCATCCATGCACACGGATCGCGAGTTGATCAACGGCTGGGGAGGTGCCATGTGGAAAGTGACTTGATCTGGATCTGCATGTAAATTGTGCCATCATCGTGAATTTAGATGAATGTTCTAGATGATGCCACGTCATATTTAGTTACAACCGAATGAGGCCATGAACGATTGGCCATTTGATGCTTCAAGAAGATCTACAGCTGTGAGCCCTTGATCAGCTGCCACGTGTCTGGTTTGTTATACCAGAAAAGATTCCTTTTGTTCAAGTCCTTATTTCTTCATGTGCGCGGACATGTTTGAGACTTGTCTTTAGTCGTTAAATCTTCAAGCTTAACTGTATCCTTGCACGGGCCCGCGCAAGTATGTTAAATGAATATTTGCCTTTTTCTATCTCCGGCGCATGGTCATTAAGGATTGAACTTTCCAAATCTTATTTAGATCAGCTGCGCGGGGCGCGCAAGGCCTGCTTAAGATGATCTTGGAGTATAATCATGGTATGGTCCTCTACGCCTGCGCGGGGTTTTTGGGACCATACCCCTTCAATTTTATAATTATCTTTTAATTAATATTAATTATAATTAAGCAGGAGATAGAGATAAGAAAACTAAAAAATAGATGGCTCCAGTGAATGACAGATGTCCCTCATTGGTTTCTTTTATTATATAGTATAGATTCTGTTTTTATATTTTGTGTGTATACATATAGGAACATGATGAAATAAAAAGTTAATTTTGTATAAATATGTTAAGAAGACATCTTAGTCTTTCATTTTTCACATCACCAACTAAGATTAAAGTGAAAGACAAATAGGGTGCAAGGGTAATTTTGGAATAGTAACTTATGTTGAGGATTTTTCAAAATTTCTTCATATTTTTTTAAACGTTCATAATTTTTTTATATAATATATTCTTTAAGAAAAAATTTAACCATAAAATTGAGTTTTTTATCTTTGAATTGAGTACCATATTGATATATAAAAAATGACAATAAAAAACCTAAAAATTATGTTGTATTTCTATGTTATATAACATATTTGTGCTAGTTTTTTTATAATAGATTTTTATCTTACAATTTTATGCTAATTTTTTATTAGATTTTTTGTGGTATATTTTTTGTTAATTTTTTTTTTTTTTTTTGTGTTGTATTTTGAGAAAACCAAAAGGTAGGAATTTATGTTTTAGAACTAAAATTTCCTTTAATCACAGTTATAGTAAGTAGGATATATCATTTTTACAATCCTTAGGCTATAGGGTGTGGTCATGGCCTTCCACGTCACCCACTTCTAATCCACCATTCAAAACCACTACCCTAAGGGTGTGGTCATGACCCAAACCACTATCCCCTAATTTATTTTTGTCTAAAGAAAAAGGAAAGAAAATCTTAGAAATTGGAAAAGAGGACCATTGTTGCCATGGTTTAATCCATGCGAACCATGGTGGATCAGGCAAGTGGGTGGTGTAGCCTTCCATATATGTTCCTACGTGGTGAATCATGTCCCAACCATACCCCAGATCCTATTGATACTTTCTATAAAAGGGCAAATGCCGCTGACATAAGAAAAGCTGAGGTGGCAGCCATCCAGGCTAGCTAACAATGTCTTTCTTATGCCATTATTGCATCATAAAGATTAATTTAAAATACATTTAATCTATAGAAAATTCAAACATATGCCCTCCATTCAAAATTCAAACATCTGGCCAGATTCAAAATTGAAAATTCTGGTTCTAGATTTAAAATTCAAACCATATATGTATAAAAAAGTTATTTTTAATTTCAAATCCTTATAATAAACATACACCCTAACTTTCTCTCTACGGTTTCAATTTCCCCCAATTCTCATAGCATCTAATCTCCTTCCATCTCGCAGGTTTCCTCACAGATTCTCCATTAAATTCATCAATCAACGTAACAATCGATGGACGAAACATCATCCACACCATTTGCTGGAGCAAAGGGAGCGTTCGAGGATGAAATTGGGACCAATTTTGTGCACAAGAAGGTGAAATTGGCAGGAGATTTGAAGAAAGTGGCGGAGATAGTGCTGTTGTTAGCGGCTATGGGGAGGATGAGAGGTGGAAGGTGGCCGACGGCGGCGGAAGCGGAGATGATGGTGGAAGCGAGGGGAGGTTGGTGGAGGTGTGTGAGGAGTTTGCTTCGAAAGATGTGTTTTGTAGAGATGTGTTTGTTTCAGTTGTGTTTGTTTCAGGAATGATTAGGGTTAGTTCGTCAATAGTTCATCAATTCACAATTACAGTTCATCAATAGTTCATCTGTTCAATTCACAATTATTTAGGTTTGATTTCAATTCACAATTACAGTTCATCAATAGTTCATCTGTTCAATTTCCGTTTGAATTTCAGGTTTATTTCAGTTGTGTTTGTTTCTCCAATTATTAGGGTTAGTTCGTTTAACAATCGAAGCAGAATTCAATTCACAAGTAGAGATTATCAATCGTACATTTACTGAATTTGAATTTGAGGTTAATTTCAGTTGTGTTTCTCCAAAAATTGGATTGAGAGAGATGAAAGGCTTATCAAAGCTCTTATTCTCTTCGATTAAAGATAGTACATTTTTTGAAAGTTTTGTCGTTGCTGATCTTATAACAACTTGCTGTAATGATGAACATGCTTTTTCTTGGTTTTCGTTTCTTTTTCGTTTAGTTTTTATAGCATTAATATGGTTTGATTTTGTTATGGCAGTGGAAGGACAAAACAAGAGATGTGTAGAGGCTTTTGCTAAGAACGGTGGCAAAAAGGTTTGGCTTTTGGACCATAACGTTATACTCCATGAACGGTTTGTATGGTATTTAGTTATTTGTTATGATTTGCAGGTCTTTTGATGATCTTGAAGCTGAGATGCAGCAGAGACAAAAGTTACAGGTACTTTCATATATCATATCTTCATTTAAACTACTTACTAAAACCGCTGAAAATGCATATACACCTTGATTTTGAAGGGAGTTTCAACAGCTAAAGAGGTATACGAAGTTTTAAAACACAAAGGTTGGTTAGAGATGTTTCCGTTGTTCACAACGGTTCATGAGATTTGCACCGGTCGTCTTCCACCAATTGCCATAATTGAGTATAGCGAGTACGCCCCTAAATATCCTATGACGGGTGGGCTGACTTCATTTCCATGACTTACATGACTATCATCCATAGACTCTAATTTGGAAATGTAACCTTGAAGTTGTTTTTACATATAAACCTCGTGTAGACTCAAATTTGACCCAGAACTACATGGGGTGTGTATTTTCAGTCGCGACATACCGATTGCGAGTCCTTGGCGCTTCGCTACGGGGAGTATGTTGGTGGAGGTATTTATACTATTTTTGGAAATATGTTTCTATTTATTTTTTAATCATAAGTCATTTTTGTCAAATCTATATAGGTTCACAAAAAAAAGTTGATGGGACGGGATGGTCTTTCTTACAGGGAGTATGTTGTTGGCAACATTTTTGGTCGCTGGTGAGTGTGAAAAAGATGACACCTATAGAGATGTCGCTTCGCTACAAATGGTTAAGCAACAAGGTGATGGTGGTTATAACGATGGAAATGTCGAGGATCCCGATATGCCAAAGTAAGTGTAATGCCTCGCTTTTGTAACTTTCTTTATTTAGAAAGTTTGTCTTGTATTTCTATTTTTTGGAAACTTGTTTCTTTTGTAATCATATTTCGTCCGAATCGTTGTAAACTAGAGGCTTTGATCATAATGAAATTAATTATTTTATAAAGATTATACATTGTTTATTCAAACAAGTTTATACATTTAATTTATATATGCACTTGATACATATTTATGATTCGCGTAAACATGTGTTTAACTTACAAACAACGGTCATAAATACGTGATTTTTATATGCTTATTACATGCAAATACTTGTACATACACACTCGATACTCAAATTATACTTACATACATGTTATACGCTTAAAAACATGCCAAAACACCAAATTTTAGCTTAAAATGAGGAAAAACCAAGTTCAGGGACCAAATTGCAAAATCGGCCTAAATTAGGCTTTGACGGGGAGAGAAAGACAAGCCTTTGCCTATCACGGGTGGCGAAAACCCCAACCCACAAATTGTTGTTTAATGTCACGAGATTGGTCACTTTTGGCCATCTAACCACCACCTAACTCCTTAATTACACTCTTTAACACTAACCCTAATATTCCCACTATAAATACACCATCTCCCACTCTCATTTCCACTTTCCAAACTATCTAAACACTCTCAAATCACCTCCAAATCCCTCTAAATATCCAGAATTTGGGCAGAAAGTTTTAAGTGATTCAATGTGAGTTCTAGCTCACTTCCTCAACTATTTCTTGCTTATTTCTTCTTCTAAAACACTTGGATAACCTCAAGAAAGGTTTTCACAAGATTAACATGGTCATCTAAGGTGAAACCTCACCACATTTGAGGTCCAAAGTGAATTAAACATTATGTTTTGATTAATGTTCTTGTAACTTCATTGTTCTTGGTGGAATCTTGTACCCACCAAGTGTAACACCCCAAAAATATTAAATGCACATATGCGTGAATATATATATAGGGGATGGTTCAAATGAAAACCACTTTTATTGTGAAAACTCGAAAACTAACTAAAAAAAGCCTAAAAACACACAAAAAAAAAATTTCTTGAAATTTTTTTTTTATATAAAAAAACCTGCGAAAATTGGTATGCAAAAAAAAAATTGGCATGTTTTTTTGGCTTTTTTAATTAGTTTTCGAGTTTTCACAATAACTAGTGGTTTTCATTTGAACCTTCCCCTATATATATATATATGTGTGTGTGTGTGTGTGTATGTATATGTATATGTATATGTATATGTTTGTAAATATAAATAAAACTATGAATAAGTGACCTAGTAAATAACAAGTGTTAGTTAATGAAAAACATGAATTTAATTCCTCTTTATAAAACTCAATTAATTGAGGGACTAAAAATGACAAATTGGAAACTAATAAACATAAAATAGAAGTTTGACACAAAACACACACACTAAGTGTGTGTTCTGGTCGTACAAAACATAGAGCCAAGGAGAGCTCTTCTCTGAACCCTAAACTTCATAAAATCTTTCAAAATCAAAGAAGGAAACGGATTAGAAATCAATTCCAAGCTAAAATCGTGATCACCCAAGTTAGGAGATCACAAGGTATGTCTAATTTTGATATTTGGTGAAGTTATGATTTGTCATGAACACTCCTAGATGCAATTTTGGTGTGAATGTTAGATGTTGTAGTGAAATTAAGATGATTACAAGTCTAGGAACAAACCCTATATGAGAATTTACTGATTATGTGCCATAACCTAGTGATTGAATGATTAACCCTATATGTGCTAAATAGGTTTTGTGATGAAATGAACACTTGAATTATAGTGATAAATTGGTGTTACCTGATTGTTATGATGTAAGTCTAGGTGTTGTTTATGAACTTGATAATGTTTGTATAATAATCTCGCCCATAAGATGTTCGACAAAATGCCTAAGTGATCTTGAAATACTGAAAAATATGAAAGGATCACTTAATTGACTAGATAGACGCATTGCGTGCAAAATATTGTAACATGAGTTCTAACGATAAATCGAATTGAACTCTATAGGCAAATTGGGTGAATCATCGAGTGGTTAAGACAGAACGGATACCCGCTTAAAGGGAAAGCTTTAAAGGTACACGGCTATATGCTTCGTAGATGTTTAGTTAGTATTTTGCGTCTTTATATGTTGAATGACAAATGCAACATCATGAAGTTCGGTTAAATTTTTAAACGGAGGATTCCGTGTGAAATAAACTGAATGGATGAATAAGAATCTAGTGGTAAGTTTGAATGTGAAAGTGATGGATTTCACTATAATATTCAAATGGGTCAAAATGATTAGAATGATAAGGGTTTGGTAGTATAAAAGCGATGGATTTCGCTAAGATATCCAAACAGGTCAAAATAACTAAAGTAATGAAACTTTGGTTGTATAAAAGTGATGGACTTCGCTAAGAAAACCAAATAGGTCGAATTGAAGTCTTGATGCAATCCGGAAAGGTTGCACGATTAATAACTTCGAAGTGATACCCGGATTATGGGTAGAAAGTCATTATACGCGTTAACCGAGAAACAGAAACGCGGATTAAAAGTCAAAAGCTCAGGTATTGAGTATGACTAGAAAATGCACAATTCCGTATATGAAATCGTGTTAACTGTGTTCAACTAGTTGTAGCTGAATGGGTCAAATAGACATAACACATAATAGATAACGGGCGCATAAATCTCATGAATAAAGCCCTGGGTATTGGAAAACATTCATGGTTATGATGTTAGCAAGGAATTGAAAATAATTAGATAAGTTTGTTGTTTAAAAACATGAACGGGTCAAACAAGTTGAATATAGATATAAAGCCAAGAGCTAAAAATTAAGAATTTTGTTATTCCGGATGTCGGATTTTAGATCCATATAGTGGAGGAACAAATTACCATCACGTAGGAAGAAACGGAACCTAAAACGGATAAAATTGAGAAAGTTATAACCATTTAAGTGAAACATGGTTTTGTTGGGAATATGCAGCTCCAGATTGGTAACTTTCTGTGAAAAATAGGCCCTCGCTCCCCGCGACGGGTAAGGCTTAATTCGGTCGTGCCCCGTGACAAGCTTCGCGCCCCGCGAAGGATCTAGCATAATTCTGTCGCGCCCCGCGACAGGCCATATATCTGGCAAAAGTTTGTTGTTTGGTTGTTTTGGATTACGAACTTGATTTGACGTATTATAAAACTCTCATGACTAACGTTTATGATGGTTTTGATATAGGTAACTACTACTACAAAGTTTTGGATGATGATCAAGCTTGCTCGAGAACTGAACACACATATATATGAAGCTTCCGCATCTATATTAGTTTCTTTTGTTACTAAAAACTTGTGTAAAACTTTTATAAACATATTTTGAATGTTTTAAACTCTATGTATACATCGATATGCCGAAGCTTTTGTAAAGATGGCATTTTTGTATATAAATGCACACTTTATTTATGAATTATTCAATATTATATTAAGGGTCTTACACCAAGCTCATAACTTTTCCTATAGTTGTGAGTTTGAGTTGAGGTGATTCCCACCCAAGTTATGAGTTCAAAACTCTTTATTGTCGATTTATACATACCAAAATCCAAGTGATGAAAACAAGCATTGTCACGGCCCCAGCCCCGGTTTGACCCAGTCAGGAGCCATGGGACAGGAACCCGTGGTATCAATGATGCATCAGCGGAAGATTTTCAACAGGATCTTTTTAAAACTCAAAATGCCCAATTTATTTTATTCCATAAATAGGGATAAACCCCGTACTTTACAATGGAGGAATTTAACTAGGAAATTCCCTGATTTATTAAAACATGTTTATTCATTTTTAACTGAGCCACCTCTTCAAGCTTGATAGTGCTCCGTAGCACGTTTTCCTTGATTTACAGCAGGTCGCCTGAAACACGTTTTAAAAATATTTTATCAGCGGGGAAATGCTGGCGAGTCACTCTATTTGAGAAAATGACACAGTTATAAATTACAGCATAAGAGCGATTACAATGGTTTCTATCTTATTGTTATATGGCGTCGTGTCACCTCCTGGTGACGATGGTCATACCACTATTGGGTCCTGTCACCCAATTAGTGATGATATATCACTGTTAGGATTTATTAGCCTAACCCGTGAGAATTTAGTAATGTGCACAATACCCCACTAGCCATTGATTAAGATTACCACGACTTACTCCCTATAATTATAACAATTGAAAATAATTTGAGGTATTGTAAAACAGTTGATAAAAAGAGAATGACTCACATTGCAGATTTATATGGGCAGAGCTTAGCCTACTGATTAGCCTTTTGACCTAAATTAAATAACATGCACACGAACTAGGTTAGTAACTAATACAGCATTTACGATAACTCACGAGATTAAACCCTCACAACGAATGACAAAGTGCGATACTTAAACATTCATCGAATTCACGACGAATGACAAAGCATAAACCCTCATGTGGGCAGCACTTAAACATCCATTGGATAGTTTTAATCAATCGGACATTGAATCGTAATAGCGATTGAGTTAATACCCTGTCTCGGAGCAGCACCCTACTAAAATTGAAAGTAAATTCGACTTTGAAGCAGCCTAACTTCATTTTTGATATTAGATTTCGACACCACAGAACTGCTCGTAACCCATCCTATTTATAGCTGAAATTTGGTCTTTACGCGGCCCGCGTAAACTCTCAGCCAAACCTTACGCGGCCCGCGAGGAGGTCTACTTCGTAGATTAGGGCTAGCGTGTCACCCCTAGGTCTGCCACGTGGCCTGGTTGCTGTTCCGGATAAGTTATGAGTTGTCGCGGCCCGCGTGAGGTTATGCTTAATCCTTACGCGGCCCGCCTAAATACCAGAAATCTTGATTTCTTGGTTTTTCATGCAGGGTATGGTTTCAGGGATCAGGGTTTTCACTTACAGGTCTTTTTGGGACATTTTTGAGAGCCCTTACATCCTCCCCACCTTATTTAGAATCTCGTCCTAGAGATTTACTGAAATAAGTAAGGATACTTTCGCTTTATCCCCGATTCCAGTTCCCAAGTGTATTCGGGTCCTCTCTTTGAATCCCACTTGACTTTGACAAGTATTAACCGTTTGCGTTTGAGAAACTTAATTTTTCTGTCTTCAATTTGAAGAGGTTTCTCAATAAATTTTAACTTTTCGTTTACTTCTATATCCTGAAGAGGTACTACCAAAGATTCGTCTGATAGGCATTTCTTGAGGTTGGATACATGAAATACATCATGTACTCCAGCTAACTCTTCTGGTAGTTGTAAACGATAAGCAACTGGTCCTATACGTTGGATTACTGGGAATGGTCCTACGTATCTTGGACTTAGTTTTCCTTTCTTACCGAATCGAACTACTCCTTTCCAAGGAGATACTTTTAATAGTACTTTGTCTCCAACTTGAAATTCAAGTGGTTTACGTCGATTATCAGCATAACTTTTTTGGCGATCTCGAGCCGTCTTCAGTCTTTCCTTAATTTGAGTGATCCTATCAGTGGTTTCTTGTACTATTTCAGGACCTGATAATTGATTTTCTCCTATTTCTGCCCAGCAAACTGGAGTTCTACACTTACGTCCGTACAGTGCTTCAAATGGGGCAGCTTCAATACTTGAATGATAACTATTGTTATAGGAGAATTCAATTAAAGATAAATGGTTATCCCAGTTTCCACCAAAATCTATTACACATTCCCTAAGCATGTCCTCCAGGGTTTGAATCGTTCTTTCACTTTGTCCATCTGTTTGAGGATGATATGCAGTGCTTAGATTTAGTCGAGTTCCCATTGCTTCTTGGAAACTTTTCCAGAAATGAGAAGTGAAACGACTATCTCTATTCGATACAATGGAGAGTGGAATTCCATGTAAGGATACCACTTCATCTACATATAACTTGGCTAACCTTTCCATGCTAAAGGTTTCCTTCATAGGTATAAAATGAGCTGATTTGGTTAATCGATCCACAATTACCCAAATCGCGTCATTACCTTTTCTGGTTTTGGGTAACTTAGTAACAAAATCCATTGTTATGAGTTCCCATTTCCATACAGGCATTTCTAATTGTTGTAGTAGACCTGAAGGTTTCTGGTGTTCTGCCTTAACTTGCGAACAAGTAAGACATTTAGAAACATATCTAGCTATGTCCTTTTTCATTCCTATCCACCAGAAATTATTTCTTAAATCTTGGTACATTTTATTGTTTCCTGGGTGCATAGTATACCTAGATTTATGGGCTTCCTCTAGAATTTGATTCCTTAATTCTCCCTGTTAAGGTACCCAAATTCGTTTCTTATGGAATCTCCAAATTCCATCATTTCCTTGATCTAATTCCTTTATTCTGCCTTTCATTCCTTCAGCATCACCTTCGATTGTTGTGGCTTGAACATTTTTCAGTTGTTCCATTAAGTCTAATTGTAAACTTAATCTAAGAGCACGAACTCGTTGTTGTTTCTCATGATACTTACGACTTAAGGCATCTGCAACTACATTTGCTTTTCCTTCGTGATATTGAATATCACAGTCGTAGTCACTTAAGATTTCCATCCATCTTCTCTGCCTCATATTCAACTCTTTTTGCCCAAATATATATCTTAAACTTTTATGATCTGTATAGACAGTAAACTTACTTCCGTACAGATAATGTCTCCAAATCTTAAGGGCAAAAATTATGGCTCCTAACTCTAAATCATGAGTTGTATAGTTTTCCTCGTGCTTTTTCAATTGCCTTGATGCATATGCAATTACCCTCTTACGTTGCATAAGCACACTTCCTAATCCTAGCCTTGAAGCATCACAATATACTTCAAAATCTTCTGTTCCTTCTGGTAAAGCTAGAATTGGAGCATTGGTTAACTTTTGCTTTAAAATCTTAAAAGCCTCTTCTTGCTTAGGTCCCCATTCAAACTTAACTGCTTTACAGGTTAGCTTAGTTAATGGCACTGCTATTTTAGAAAAATCCTTAATAAATCCTCTATAATATCCAGCTATGCCTATAAAACTTCTAATCTCCATTGCTGATTGCGGAACCTTCCATTTGTGATTGCTTCTATCTTAGCAGGATCTACATGAATGCCTTCGTGATTCACCATGTGTCCTAAGAATTGCACTTCTTGTAACCAAAATTCACATTTTGAGAATTTGGCGTAAATCTTCTCCTTTCTTAACAAAGTTAAGAGTACATGCAGGTGCTCACAATGTTCCTCCTGACTTTTGGAATAAATAAGTATATCGTCGATGAAGACAATTACAAATTTATCCAAGTACGGTTTACAGATTCTATTCATCATGTCCATAAATGCTGCAGGAGCATTTGTTAACCCAAAGGGCATGACTGTAAACTCGTAGTGACCATACCTAGTTCTGAAAGCAGTTTTAGGTATGTCTTCTTCTTGTACCTTTAATTGATGATATCCAGAGCGTAAATCTATCTTAGAAAAATATCTAGCCCCCTGAAGTTGATCAAAAAGATCATCAATCCTAGGTAATGGGTATCGATTCTTAATTGTAACCTTATTCAATTCTCTATAATCGATACACATTCGCATCGAACCATCCTTCTTTTTCACAAACAACACTGGCGCTCCCCAAGGGGATGAGCTAGGTTGTATGAATCCTTTACTTAGTAATTCATCTAACTGCTTTTTCAATTCTAGCATTTCAGTGGGTGCTAATCGATAAGGTGCCTTAGCTATCGGTGTAGTTCCAGCAATTAGATGAATTTTAAATTCAACTTCTCTATTAGGTGGTAATCCAGGTAGTTCTTCTGGGAATACATCCAAGTATTCTGATACTACTGGAATGTCCTTAAGTTCTTTACTTTTCGTGTTAAGGATTACTGAAATCATATACACCATTTCTTGTTTTCTGGAATAACTAGCCAATTTCATTACTGAAATGAATTTCATTGGCTTACGTGGCTTATCTCCTGTAATCACCACTAATTCTCCTGTGGGTGTATGAATTTCTATAGAATTCTTATCACAAAGAATTCGAGCATGGTTGGCTACTAACCAATCCATTCCTAATACAACATCGAATCCGGCTAATTTCATAGGTAACAGGTTTGCAGAGAATTTATGGCCTAAAAGTTCTACCGTTTCTTTTTGCAAAACCTTATCTATGTTAACAGAATTTCCGTCTGCCGTTTCGACTATAAAAATCTGCCTAAGTTGGGTTAAGGGTAATTTAAGTGCTTGGCAGAATGAAGAATTTATAAAACTTTGGTTTGCACCAGAGTTAAATAATACTTTTGCATAAACGTTATGAACTAGGAACGTACCAGCTATCATATCTGGGATTAGTTCTGCTTCCTGAGTAGTTAGTTGGAAGGATCTTACGTTCTTCTTGGTAGTTCCTTCTGCAGGTTTAGCTTTATTGTCAGCTTTCAGTTTTGGGCAGTCTGGCCTAATATGTCCAGCTTCTCCACAGTTGTAGCAGACTGTGGATCTCTTCTTCCTGCAATCTTCCTCTTGATGCCCCGGAGTTTTGCAGAAATTACAATATACTTTGCATATTCCAAAATGCTTTCTTTTGCAAGAATTGCAAAATGGACCAGTGGAAGATTGCCCAGTCCCTCTTTTCTTGAAATTGTAACGATTACCCATACGGAATCCTTGGGTAATCTTTTGGGCTACTTCCTTCTTTCTATTCTCTTCTCGTGTCCGTACTAATTCGTCAGTCAGAGTATTGGCTAAATCCACCGCATCATCAATCGTGCGGGGTTTCGCAGTCTTGACGATATTACGGATTTCGCTAATCAATCCCCAAATGTAACGAGAAATAAGTACCGGTTCTGGCGAAGCCAGGGTAGGTACAATTCTAGCATACTCGAAGAATGTCGAAGTGTACCCTCGACAGTCTACATCCACCATCCGATGTGTCAGGAACTTATTTGTCATTTGTTCCTTTTCATACTCGGGACAGAATTTTCTTTCCACAAGATTCTTAAATTCTTCCCAGTTCATAGCATACGTCACAGTTCTGCCTTTGGCTTGTAGTACAGTGTTCCACCATTCTAACGCCCCTTCTTTAAAAAGATTCGATGTATACATGACCTGATCTTCTTTGGCACATTTACTTATAGAAATTACTGCCTCGATTTTCTCTAACCAACGCAGTGCTGCAGTTGCCCCTTCGTTACCTGCAAACTCAGCTGGTTTACAGGCAAGAAATTCTTTGTAAGTGCAACCAGGCGTTGCAGCTTTCATTTTCTTGAGAATCGGGTCTTGCAGAATATTATCGTTATTGTTATTGTTACCTCCTCCATTTACACTATTACTGAAGTTGTCCTCATGAATACGTTTACTAGGAATAATTTGAGGTTCAACTGGAATTCGAGCAGCAGCAAGTATTGCTGGAATAGCATTGGCTATTCCTTGAGCAACGATATCCTCGATATCTTGCCTATTCAGCAATTGCTCTTCCTGATTTTGCTCAGATTGATTAACTTCGTTAACTGGTTCATTACCAGCGTTTGCCATCTGGTAATTAATTTATATAAGTAATCCGCATAAAATAAATAATTAAATATAACAAGACAATTACACATAATCATATTAACACGTATAGTCAAAAGTTATTGATTTCTCTACTTCCATTTTTATATATTATATTATGCATCCGTACACTCAATTTATCTTACAAACGTTTTATTTTTTTAGATTACTACACATAATGCTTATTACTATTATTATTATACAAACATAGTTTCACCATCATCCCTTTCTCTCGTCAGTTAACATATTAAAAGCGATGTTCCCTCTCATCGTATTTCCAGGAGATTTGTCCTCCTATCTCCCGGATCCTATTCCCTGCATCCATCAACTCTTCGCCGAAAAGGCGGAGTTCAGCTAAATTTTCATTACCCATTGGTGGATTTGGTGCAGGTTCTGGGTCGATCTGAGGGAAAAAGGTATAAGGATTATTTAGGAGGTTTTGAAATTCCCAATCGTTGGTCCACCATTCGTCCATTTCTCCTTGAGGTTGGGTGTGAATTAAAGGTTCTGGGATAGCCGGTTCCAAGTTTATTGGAAGTTGGTTTTCAGCAGGATAAGGAAAAAGATTTGTATTGATAAGCCTAAGAATATCACAGCTTGCCAGTATGTAATCCAGTTCCCCTTGCAATGGTAATTCCACAGCTTGCCTAGAACTTTCGCCAATTTCTATTCCTGCTGGCTTAGAATTTCCCCAATTTTCTATTCCGGTTTGCCTAGGATTTTCCTCAATCTTAATTCCTTTTCCTTTATCCATAGGATTTTCTATCTTGGGAAGTCTCTTAGTTGTTGGTTTCCTTCTGCGTACACGTCTCCAACCTACAAATCTTCTTCTTTTCTTAGGTTTTGCTTTCTCTAGAGGTGGAGCTTGAAATTCCATAGGTTGTTCTACATCGGCAAAGTAACCAGTAAAATCTTTGGAAACTTCTATTTCCACAGGATAGAGATTCAGATTCTCTAGGGCTTCGGATAATTCATTCATGCTGTTTAGCATTGATGAAGAAACACACAAAATTCTAAGTTAAAAATTTTATAAATCACAAAATCATAAAATAGTAATTTAAAGGACTTAAAATTTATTTAAAATAAACTTATTGTTAGATTACAACTGAACTTTCGAATTATGCTAGTGATTTATTTAATAGTTTAACGTTTCTAGCTGGTAAGTGTTGCAGGTGCTAAGATTGGTTTTGTGATTTTATAAGTTAGCATTTACTGCTACAGTAGCTAACGTGTAGAGATTCGTCCATTTTTCGTGTAATTCATCTTCCCAAGGTGGTTTACTGCCTATTTTCTGGGTTTCCTGTGACTTCTTCATTTTCTCTTGACTTTTCCTAATAATCAAACTTCTTTTATTAGGAGAAAGTGGTTCCTCATATTGTGCCTTTCGAACAAATATTCCTTCCTCAGTATCTGTTGGGTATTTTGAGGATTTTGTTTGGGAAGAACTTCCTTTCTTATTTGATGATCTATCTAATTTAAGATAGATATTTGAAAGCTTTTGCTTACCCATACTGTAACTAACAAGTAGTCACTTAATAAAACACATAATCACAAAATGGCAATCAGGAAAATTAAGTATTTTAAATACTTAATAGGCTTAAATTAGTGGCTCGATCAGTGGCTCTGATACCACCTTTTCCTGTCACGGCCCCAGCCCCGGTTTGACTCGGTCATGAGCCATGGGACAGGAACCCGTGGTATCAATGATGCGTCAGCGGAAGATTTTCAACAGGATCTTTTTAAAACTCAAAATGCCCAATTTATTTTATTCCATAAATAGGGATAAACCCCGTACTTTACAATGGAGGAATTTAACTAGGAAATTCCCTGATTTATTAAAACATGTTTATTCATTTTTAACTGAGCCACCTCTTCAAGCTTGATAGTGCTCCGTAGCACGTTTTCCTTGATTTACAGCAGGTCGCCTGAAACATGTTTTAAAAATATTTTATCAGCGGGGAAATGCTGGCGAGTCACTCTATTTGAGAAAATGACACAGTTATAAATTACAGCATAAGAGCGATTACAATGGTTTCTATCTTATTGTTATATGGCGCCGTGTCACCTCCTGGTGACGATGGTCATACCACTATTGGGTCCTGTCACCCAATTAGTGATGATATATCACTGTTAGGATTTATTAGCCTAACCCGTGAGAATTTAGTAATACGCACAATACCCCACTAGCCATTGATTAAGATTACCACGACTTACTCCCTGTAATTATAACAATTGAAAATAATTTGAGGTATTGTAAAACAGTTGATAAAAAGAGAATGACTCACATTGCAGATTTATATGGGCAGAGCTTAGCCTACTGATTAGCCTTTTGACCTAAATTAAATAACATGCACACGAACTAGGTTAGTAACTAATACAGCATTTATGATAACTCACGAGATTAAACCCTCACAACGAATGACAAAGTGCGATACTTAAACATTCATCGAATTCACGACGAATGACAAAGCATAAACCCTTATGTGGGCAGCACTTAAACATCCATTGGATAGTTTTAATCAATCGGACATTGAATCGTAATAGCGATTGAGTTAATACCTTATATCGGAGCAGCACCCTACTAAAATTGAAAGTAAATTCGACTTTGAAGCAGCCTAACTTCATTTTTGATATTTGATTTCGACACCACAGAACTGCTCGTAACCCATCCTATTTATAGCTGAAATTTGGTCTTTACGCGGCCCGTGTAAACTCTCAGCCAAACCTTACGCGGCCCGCGAGGAGGTCTACTTCGTAGATTAGGGCTAGCGTGTCACACCTAGGTCTGCCACGTGGCTGCCACGTGGCCTGGTTGCTGTTCCGGATAAGTTATGAGTTGTCGTGGCCCGCGTGAGGTTATGCTTAATCCTTACGCGGCCCGCCTAAATACCAGAAATCTTGATTTCTTGGTTTTTCATGCAGGGTATGGTTTCAGGGATCAGGGTTTTCACTTACAGGTCTTTTTGTGACATTTTTGAGAGCCCTTACAAGCATGATTCATCATCTTCTATATGATGAACTCATGACTTGTGAAGTGTGAACCATGGAAGCTTTTGCTTTCCAATCTAGTTCCACTCCTTCACTTATGAAACTTTGTGTATAAACACTCAAGTGATTTCCTAGAATCAAAGTAACATAACCCTGTCTAGCCTCCATCACTTAGTTAATTCTTTTCATGATGTGTTGGCTCACCCGGGTTAGAGACTTGCTTGGTCATTTGAGCTTGCATTAGTTAGATTTATTTCTTGTTATTTATGACCCTCCGAATCATCCTTGTGATGGTTTGTGTAGTGGTGAATCATACAAAGAGGTTAATCCTCCATGCTTGACTTATATAACAATCTATGATATCTATGATGGACTTAGTTGTAGGTTAATATTATAACTATGTAAATATATATATATCTATATAAACAAGGCTAAATTTGTGATGATTATCGGACCATGATTAACCATCATAAACTTAGGCTATTATATCTACGATCTAAGATTCTCGTTGATGATTCTAATGGGCAAACTAAGACCCATGAAACCACTTACAACATAGTGTCAAAAACGAGTACTTAGAACTAGATAATACTTTTGTAAATACATACTTTTTGTACTTTAAATTCCAATCCGAACCTTCCATTCTAAATCCATTACTTACACACCTTCGTTTCCCCCATGTAAGGTGACTTTGGTGATTCCATCATCCAACTTACAACTCTTCACGGGATTCTAAAGTTTAAAACTTTGCAAAACCATGAGTACACTTGACCCATTTTACATTTTACACATTTTTGGGTGCTAACATGTTTAACTTATTAAAATCACAAACACTTATACTTTATCTTTATGCACAAACAATTCAATACATGCATGCATACATTATACTTGATTCATTGATCTAGGTTTGTTCGTTTTGTGATTGAACTTGTCATTAACTTCGATCAAGTCTACCCATAACATGTATAGCGCTATTGGAGTAAGGCACCGCCCGTGAACGTTGGGTTATGTTAAGATTCTTTTACTTGCATTAAACCTTGGTTTGACTTGATTATTCACATGCTAGATTTACGTTAATCTTTATAACATAGTTTGCCATGTGGATTCGTTTAAACATTTTTATACTTATGCTATGTACTTATAACTTGTGTACTCGCCAATGCTTTTTGTGTTAAACTATACTTTTAACATGTTGCAGGTTGATGATGATGATGATTATGACGAAATCTAGTAGGGACGACTTTAGAAACTCATAAAGAAATGCTAGATTTGTTATCTTATTTTGATTAAACTTGTTGTATTTTGAATTTCGGAATGTTGTACATGACAATTTATGTTATGCAATGAAATCGGTTTTGAATTATTATTGTCACATAGTGTTATGAAGTCTTTGAGCAATCTATTTCGTCTCACTCCGATGTTTCCGCCATCGGTTGGGATGTGACAGTAAGTGCATTTCTTCAATATGATTTTGTATTATATTTTCATAACTAATGCTCATCAATTAAAACCACTGTTTTTGATACATCTGTTGATACAGTGGTTGATACATCTATTGACTTTGGTCAACAGATGGATGAAAACAAATGTTTGAAACCACTATTGGGTTAAAACAGTGTTTTGTGGACAAAACAGTGGTTGTTTTTTTGCAAATAGTGGTTTGACTTAGGTTAAACAGACTTTGGTCAAACATACTTTTGAACAACTAAGAATCATAGTTTTGCAAACAGTGGTTTGACTTTGGTCAAACAGTTTGCTCCTGTGACTAAGAACGTGCACAAGAGACTGGAGACAATCATGTTCAGATGGTTGAACACATTTTAACGATAACATCACAACTTTAAATTTCTGTAGTAACACTTAAAAGAGCATGTAAACATGAAGATTTAATTAATGGTGAGTGAATTACAGATTTGTTAGAGAGATGTAGATGTATAGGGTGGATGGCAGCAGCAACAATGGCGGACCATGGACGACATCATGCTCGCCGGAGAGTATGATATTGCTATCACTTCCGTAGTTCTGTATCGCTCCTCAAGTTTGGTATGGGAATAGATTAAACTTGTAACTGAATTTTTACAGCTCTTAGAGAGTTATAGATATAACAACTCTCCCAAAACCATTAAAATACTCCTATACGTCCTAAAATGTACCCCGTATACGAAAAACGGACCTAATAAACCTTTATATTATTAAAAATCAAATAAAACAAATATCCAAGGCTCTCGCGGGCCGCGACAAGGTCAAACAAGTCTGTCGCGGGCCGCGACCCAGTGACACCAGGCCGCACCCGGTTGCGCCACGTGTCCTTGTGCGTGTGAGTCTACGGTGGTGATTAGCCAAGGCTAAGCCCTAGCCTAGTGGCCTCGCGGGCCGCGAGAAAGTTTAATCGGGTAGTCGCGGGGCGCGAGCCGCCCCTGATCAGACCCTATAAAAGGAGAGTTCGAGTTCAGTAAATCTCGTTCAAATTTTCTTTCCTTCTCTCAATATATAAGCTAAAATACTCGGGTGTTATACCCCTAAAAAGTGAAGCTTTGCCTCGTTGTAAGTATTATAACCCCTGGTTACGTATTGGTTACTATACCCGATTGATCTAAGGCTCCGTAACGCATGTCAAGGCTCTGCCTGACTCAGTCGTTGGAGTTCTGTCTCGGGGGTATGGCTAATGTAAATTGGGTTATCTTACTAACACGTCTGCATTGTTTAATTTTAATTGTTGGTGCATGCGTCTGTCGACTTCGTCTTGTATCGAGTCTTGTACTAGCATTGTTAGATCAGGGCACGTTATACGAGATTTTAGGTTTTAAGTGTGAATGGGCTAATTCCGCTTGAAATGGCCACTGCCACTTTCAAGAGAAATCTCCTCCCTATAAATAGCCCTCATACGAAATCATTTGTAACACTCATGTTTCCGGTACCGAAGTGCTGCCGATGTGTCTGCTGATCTGAAAACGTGTTATATCAATAATACAAGACATTTTAAAGTGAATCAAATTGTTTTACAAGTCTATTTCATTGTTTCCGCCTTTGAAATAGATAAGAACTCTTCTGATCGACTCGTTTGGGTCACAGAACGATCCTACAAGTGGTATCAGAGCTCAGGAGGAAGAGTTCTTGCCAAAACAACCTTAATTTCTGATTTCTACACCTTCTTTTACAAAATTCACAAGTTTTTACGGTCAAAATGGTCTGAATTTCACACATGTCATGCAAAACAGTGTTTTAAAGAATCCTTGAAAGAATTGGATCTTAATTCGGCTTAAAATTGGTAAAAACTGTAATTCCGCTTGAAAATCAGATCGAAAAAGGTGACGTCAGCAGCATTTCACACGAAATCAAAACTTGATCCCATTTGAATTTGATATTTCGCTTGAAAAGTTCACCTAATTCCGCTTGAAATAGCTAATTCCGCTTCAGAGTGTAATTTCGTTTGAGTTGGTTCACACGAAATTAGGTGATTTTGCATCAAAGAGGTTATTCCGTTTGAAACGTTATTCCGTGTGAGAGTGTATTCCGTGTGAGAGTGTATTCCGTTTGAAAAGGTGATTTCGCTTCAAGTGATTCCGCTTCAAAAAGTGATTCCGCTTCAAAAGTAATTTCGTTTGAAACGTTATTTCGTTTGAAACTTGAGTTTTTTGTGAAACAATTTTCCGAAACATGGAAGAGGAATTCTACAATGCGTTTGCTACTCCAGTTGCACCGATTACAGCTGCTGAAACATTGTACAATGAGAATGAAACGGGAACTCATCAAAAACCGCCAAAGCTTATGTACATTGAAGATTTTAAAGGATGGCAGAATCGATTTGAGAATTGGGTGCAAGCTTATAAGTTTGACGCATGGTGTTCATTACAGAAAGATTACGAAAAACCGAAAAATGAACGTGGGCTTGAAAAAGCTTTTTGTGACTTTTCAGAGAATGATAAATTGAAATTTACAAGTGAAAAAATGATGTCAGTATTCTTCAACAAGCGATTAAAGAAGATATCTTTGTTTTACTCCAACATGAGGGTACAGCTAGGTCAATTTGGACGGCTTTAACTGAAAAGTTTAAAGGAAGTGCAGATATGATCAAGAACAAAAAGGCTTTACTGAAGAAATCTTTTGACATGTTTGTGGCCTTTGACAATGAAACCACAAAAATGACCATTGATAGATATTGTCATCTTGTTTTGGAAATGGGAAGAATGGACATTAAGAAAGACGATGATGAATGGGTTGATAAACTTGCTGATGCATTACCACAGCAGAAGTGGGGAACTTATTTGATGATTCTTAAACACACGAGAAAATCTGAAAATATGAATCTGGCACAGTTTATTCAGAAGATTGAAGAGCACGAGTTGGATATTCAAAAAACGGCAATCATGAAGAATCCAAATGCTCAACAAGATGTCAGTTTATACTACAGAGGAAACAAATTTGAAGTTACTCCAAGCCCAAAGATTCAAACGGGCTTCAGTGCTGATAGTTCTTCTGGAACAAAGGGAAGTACTGTGACTCAAAGTGGTGGATCTTCGTCCTCGTATTCAAACTTTGATCCAAATTTTACAACACCAAGTCCTCAACAGCAGAATTCTACAAATCTGCAGTGCAATGTTACTTTAAACATTCAAAATGGTCAAAATTTGTCTCCAGAAATAGCTAAGCAACACATGGCATCACTTGTTGCTATGTTGGAATCATATGAAAGCTTGATTGGTGGCAGAATTGGAAATCCGATGCTTACCAAAGAGGATTATGACCAAATTGATGCAGAAGAACTTGAGTTGATGGATATAAAATGGTGTTTAGCCAGTGCTGTTCGAAGAGTTGAAAAGTTTCAACAAATCACTGGAAGAGATGACTTTAATGAATTGTCTAAATCTCCGATAGGGTTTGACAAATCAAAAGTTACCTGTTTTCGTTGCAAAGGAAAGGGACATTTTAAACGTGAATGCAAAAACAAAGAAGCAACAGGAAGACAAGATGGAAAGAATGATTATTATCAAAAGTCAATTTTTCATCAGATTGATAAACAACCACAAACTGCTCATGCACATACCATTGAAGAGAAAAGAGCTTGTTTTGGGATAATAGATCAAGATGATGAATTTGTTGCAGAGGGATTTAGCTGGGATAAATACATTCCACCTGGTTCAGGTCTTGTGGCTAGAATTCTGGAAGAAGATGAAGACAAATCTAGTTCGAAAAGAATACCGATTTTTCCAGATCTTGGAAGTGATATAGATACTGATGATGAAGAAGAATACATTAATAAAACCAGAAAATGTATAGATCCTGATAGTTTTAATTTATTTTTTGCAGATAAAGTTGAAATGCTGAATGAGAAGAAGATTGCCAGATTGAAGAGAGAACTGGAAGAAATAAGAAAAATAGCTGATGAAAAGGCAAAGATGAAAGCTGAAGAAGCAAATGTTGAACCAGTGACTGAAAAAGTGGTAGAAAAAGTCTTTGAAGTGGAGAAAGTGGTAGAGAAAATTGTTGAGATCGAAAAAATAGTCGAAGTTGAGAAAATCGTCGAGGTAGAAAAAATTGTTGAAGTTGAGAAGGTTATCGAGGTTGAAAAACTAGTTGAAGTCATTAAACCTTGTCTGAAATGTCTGGAGTCTTGCAAACATTGTGAGGAGAAAGACAAGAAGATTCTTGAACTGGAAGAACTGAAAGAGAATTTGTTGTCTGATGTGAAGTATGTGAAGGAGTCGTATGATGTTCTGAACAGAACAGTTGATGGTCTGAAAAAGACAAATTTAGAAGTTGAAACTGCTCAGATGAAGATGAATTCAACTTTAATGACAAAGCAAAAGGTCATCAATGAGTATATTGAAGATTGTGCTAAACTGAAGCAGGAGTTGGAACTCGAAAAGATTGAAAGTGAAAGAATCAAACGATTGTTGTTGAGTTATACAACATGTGATTATTTGATTGATCGAGTTTATCCTACTGCTGCAGGTCTTGAAGCTTTCAAAGATAAGGAGAAAGAAGAGGATACTGGTAAGAAACAAAGTGTCAAGTATAACAAGTGCCCGCCTCCAATCTATGAAAGTTATGCTCTGAGAAAGCCAAATGAGGAACGTTTAAATAAGGCTCTAAACATCAAGCTAAAGTCTGAAACCATTGATGAGTTACCAGATAATATTGATATTACATTCACAGCGTCTGACACTGATCATGAGTCTGAATTGTTAAAAAGAGTGGTCGATCAGGTGTTGGATACGGATGAAGAGTCAAAGTCGGAGTCTAAATCTGAAAGTCCGAGTTCGTCAGAAAAGAGTCCGAGTTCACCGGTTAAAAGGGTTTACAATAAAGAATTCCTGTTATCAAAATCTAATTTGAATGACGAACCAATCAAAGTGGCTTATACTTTGAATGATTCAAACAAATTATATTCTGATGAGGAATTTCCAATAAGAAGTGTCAAATCTGAAATGATCAAACAGGTTTTCAAATTAACAGAAATTAATTTTTCTGAAATAAAAGATTTAAATCTTCATGAAAAACCCAAAAAGTACACTTCAAGAGTTCAACAGAGATTGAACAAGAAAAAGGGTTACAGTTCTGGTTCTGGTTCAGGTTATCGAAAGAAACCAAACCATAACGGTAATTTCAAAAAGCAAGGATTAGGTTTCATTCCCCCGGAAAATTATAAAAATGAAAAAAATTATAAATCAAAAACGAAATTTGTTGCAGGAGGAAGTTCTGAAGAAGAGCAGAAGAAACCATTCTGGAAACAGTCAAACAAAGAGTTTCTTGCTGAAATAAAGAAGAATATGTTGAAAGAATCTGAACGAAGGGTTGAGAGAAGAACGTGTTTTAAATGTCACAAGATTGGACACATTGCATGGAATTACCAACAGTCCAACAACACAAAACAGGGAGTTTTTTTTAATTCAAAATTGAAAGAAAAATGTGTTGATAAAAAGAAACAACTAACTGAGAAATCTAAGATGTTTAAAAATTCAACTTTCGAAACTGGTGAAGTTTCAAAACGTTTTTACAAAAGAAAAGTTGATTTGAACAAACAAAGATGGGTTGTGAAATCTGAGAGTAGTTCTGACAATGAATCTGATTCCATAAAATCAGAGGAGTCATTTGTTGAGAAAAAGGTTGAGAATTCCGTTCCAGAGTTGAACGAGGAAAATTTTCCGCCATTGTCAAAGGAAAATTTGAAGTCAAAAGGTAGGTTTGAGATATCAGATCAATTCTTTTTCTGGTAAAAAGGAATTTGATGCTGAAAAGGTGTTTAATGGAAAAGTTAAACATATTTTTGGAAAAATGGTTGATGGGAAAGTGAAGAATGTAAAAGATTTTTACAAATCAAAAAGATGGTGGGATAGATGTGTAACACCCAAGGATGGACAGGCGTGGGTGACACCATTTTCTACTTGAAATCCGGACTTGCCGGAGCTCCCAGGTTGTTAAGAGTGGAGCAGGAATCGGCATCATTCTTGAATATGTTTAGTTTGTAAATCTACAGGTGGTATCTTTAAATTGTTATATGATTGATTTACAAGTGGTTTTGGTTGGTGAGTGAACCTACAAGTGGTTGAAGAAGGTTTTCACTTACAAGTGGTAAATCAAGGACATTAAGTTGTACTTGGTTTTTCTACAAATGGTATTTTTGAAGAACAAAGTGATGAGATTATCCCCTAACCTACAAAGTGGTTTGTAAAATCAACAAAACTTATTTTCCGGAAAAACCATTTGATTAAAACAAACTTAAGTGTTTTGAAATCATAATGGGAAAATAGTTTGTTGTGAGGGGGAGTTCTGATTGTTTTTGCCAAGTGGATGGCGATTTGAAGCAATTGACTACAGTTGCCATTTTACTTGTACAGTTTGTTTTTAAATTTCTTTAAATGATTTTGAATTTTAGGGGGAGTAAGAATTTCAGAAAATCCAAAAACATTTGAAAATTTGAAAATTCCAAAAACATTGAAAATTGCAAAAATGAGTTTTGTTGTAAAAAGAGGAAATGATAGTAGATCAGTTGGACTGTCACAGCATGCTAAAGAAATGGAAAGTTAAAATGTGATAAACGGTCTCACTGATGATATGCCAGTAGGTTTTTGCACATTTAGTAGATTGTGTCGAGATATAAACCTAAATTTCAAACTTGCTTATCTCGTGGGTAACATCTCTTGGATATATGGGTAACCCCCGAAATCTTGTTTGAAAGGTCCCTCTTTCTGAGATACTAGGTCTTTATGCTTAGTGATATCTAGGGTATTATCCCGGGACTTCTGATTTTGCGGAAGCAATGGCCTAGTCCCCGTATAATACTTTATGCTTGCTTGAAATATAGCACCCCCCTCAGCATAAAAAATGATGAAACATTGAAAAATGCTAATCATGTGCTGTTGAAGAAAAGATCCTATAAAGGGGACACACCAAAAGTCGAAGCCGTCATCTCTCTGCTGAACGGAAGTTCTGACCTGAGCTCTCACGGGTCTCGCATTTAACCCCTTACAGATATCATCTAGGTATACTCACCTGTAAGACTAAATATTGGGATCTGGATACTGGAGTATATTCTGAGGTGGGACACGCGAATAAGTTTAAGTGCTTAAAACATTAATCTCGTATCTCGAAACAGTTGAAATTTGTGTAAGAATTTAAGTGGATCAGTATACTGACAATCTAAGTGAATCGTTTAGAACTTAAAATGTTTAAAGCTTAACAGTGTTGGTGATTTGTCTCAAAAACTGATATGATCCTCTTACACAAACTCACAAAAAAAATATTGTATGTAAATATTTCTTTACTGCATTTCTTTCAATATTAAAAATTCAAAAAAAAAGATTTTCGGAGTGTTTTAGCATAAAATTTTGAAAAATTCAAAAAGATTTTAGACAACTGTTGTTGAAAAGCTGATTTTCAAAATTCCGAGTGCTGAACATGACGAACAGGTTTGGGAATGTATGTTTGAAAAGATTTTCTTACAAATGGTTCATCAGAGATATATATGTTAAATCATTTTGGTTGATACTTGAAAATGATGTGATTAGTTTGTGTCTACAAGTGGTAAGCAGAGAATAAATTTGTCAAATTTTATATTTGTGAAATTTATTGTTAGGTAGAGATTTGTGCAGGAGTCAGTAGAGCCAGGAATTGGTCCTGATCCTGTGGGAAGAAATGTGAGCAAGGTCACGATCTTAAAACTGTGACAACCAGACTTCGATTCCAGCACAACTCAAGGGGGAGTTTGCTAGTGGATTAACATCCGAGGAAGAGAAGAGTCTGTAGATGCAAGAGCCATAATCGAATCCTGATGATAAAAGAGAGAAAGAAGAAAAGAGGAGACTAAGGATGCTATCTATAACAGATACTTTGAAAGAGCCCGAAGACTGATAAAGGCTGAAGACGTTGAAGACTCGACACTGAAGACTCGTCAACATTCGAGGGGGGGTCTGTTGGTGCATGCGTCTGTCGACTTTGTCTTGTATCGAGTCTTGTACTAGCATTGTTAGATCAGGGCACGTTATACGAGATTTTAGGTTTTGAGTGTGAATGGGCTAATTCCGCTTGAAATGGCCACTGCCACTTTCAAGCGAAATCTCCTCCCTATAAATAGCCCTCATACGAAATCATTTGTAACACTCATGTTTCCGGTACCGAAGTGCTGCCGATGTGTCAGCTGATCTGAAAACGTGTTATATCAATAATACAAGACATTTTAAAGTGAATCAAATTGTTTTACAAGTCTATTTCATTGTTTCCGCCTTTGAAATAGATAAGAACTCTTCTGATCGACTCGTTTGGGTCACAGAACGATCCTACAAGCAATTTCAAGCGAAATCTCCTCCCTATAAATAGCCCTCATACGAAATCATTTGTAACACTCATGTTTCCGGTACCGAAGTGCTGCCGATGTGTCTGTTGATCTGAAAACGTGTTATATCAATAATACAAGACATTTTAAAGTGAATCAAATTGTTTTACAAGTCTATTTCATTGTTTCCGCCTTTGAAATAGATAAGAACTCTTCTGATCGACTCGTTTGGGTTACAGAACGATCCTACATTAATATATTATAACCAGGAAGTCACCAGAAAGCAGTAGTATTAACTAAAACAGCAATGTGAGTACATCTATTTTTGTAAACTCTTTTTAACAAAACCTCAATTATTTTTAAATTATGATAACAGTGATTGAGTCTATGTATTCTACAATTACTGTCGGTATGTTGGGGTTTTGTATACATTACTTGTTACTAATACTGTGAATAGTAGCATGACCACAAGTCAGGATTGACAGTACCGTGGGTGGTAATTGGGTAGATATAAACATTGTAATCGCTCTCAATACTGTAAAGATATAAAAGCTTGTTTTGATTAAATTGGGATGCACTCGCCAGTATTTCTTGCTAATAAAATATTTTTAAAACGTGTTTCAGGTAACAAAATGTGAAAGCCAATAGAAGCTAGCTGGAGAGCACTGAAGGCTTGGAAAAGTGGCTATAAAAGTTACCTAAATAAGAAGAAGTTTTATTTCAATAAATTAGGGTTTATCCCTATAAACATGTTATAATGGAAACTTGGGTTTTTCCCATGTATTTATTATTTATAAAAGAATGGTGTTTTAACTCTGATAAACTATTTCCTAACTATGATCCTGATGTTTAATTTCCGCTGCCAAATTAATAAACACTGATACCACTGGCTCTGTGTGCTGCTTGCGGCCGCCCGCCCCTCGGGGCAAGGGGTCGGGGTTGCGACAGGTGGTGGTATCAGTGCTACAGCCACTGATTTAAGCCACAGAAGTGTTTTGCTGACACCAAGATTTTTATCAATTATGTTAGGAAATAATCTATGTGATTATGTGTATATATGTATATTAATGTTTTATGTTATTTGACAATCTGTTAGTTTACAGTATGAGTGAGCAAGGTACGTCCGACGCCTACCGTCACCTAGCTAGTTCTCCCAAGAGTGAAGGAACCTCATCACAGCCTACTCATTCGGGGTATTCTGCTGATACTGAAGAGGGAATTTTCATCTTTAAGGCGCAATCTGAAGAACCGTTCTCTCCGAAAAAGAGAGGATGGTTCAGTAGGGGAGCACATGAGAGGCGAAAGAGGATGAAAAAATTACAACAAAAGAGAGCATTAGCGAAAGCCAATAGGGAAGTAAATGCCCAAACTCAGGAGGCAGTTAATAGACAGTTGGCAAACTTTCATACGCTAGCCACCACTGCAGCAGATCCAACCTTGATCAGATAGTTGCACCACAACCATTGCCATTATTTCCAACCCAACCAATGGAGATAGAACTTAACCAAGGAAATCAATTTCCCATACCAGCATTTGACCCTAACGAGATACCTAGAATCCCAGCACCTAATCCTCTAGCTTATGATCCATGGGAAGATAACCATAGGGAGTATCAGGAACTCTATCCTCAGGAAGAACCAATACCAAATCCCATAGCACAGTATACCGACCTTAATCCTTTAGATCCATTTTGGAATGACGACCCGTATTTTCAGAGTGCGTTAAGTGATCCGTACCCATATGGAGAGCCTATACCTCAATACCCTAACCCAGTACCCGCACCACGACCACCCATGAGTAAAGAGAATGAGCAGGAACTCCACACATATGGTGAGGAATTAATAGGAGAGGGAGAGAGGATAAAACATATAGGAGAAAAGCTCGTGTGGAAATATGACGAGCGAGAAATGCAATTCTGGAGGAACAACCCCTAATAATAATAATAATAATAATAATAATAATAATAATAATAATAATAATAATAATAATAATAATATATATATATATGTATATATAAATGTGTGTAGTTTGAAAAAAATCAACTAAAATAGGTAACCTAATATCTATCGATGCATAACTATTAGTATGTTTTAATTTCAGTGGTAGGTTGTAATATATATATATATATATATATATATATATATATATATATATATATATGTATGAAAAGAGTAAAAGTCTCAATGTTTGACGTTTTTGATCAATTTGTTGCATAATTGTTTACATTAAATTTTATTCTGTGATATTAATACCTGATAAATGTTTATAATCCAGATGGAAAACGAAGTAAATCAGGAAAACCAGAATAATGATAATAATGGAAACCAAGTAGATAACAGTGTCAGCCAACATATAGTAGCATAAGGAATTATAGACGCTATGCCATATATTATCAAGACTGTTAAAGAAGTAGAAAATAATAAAACCATAAGTGGAAGTAAACGACAACCTACTGAACCCAGTCACAGCGTAAATAATGGACCACTGCTCCAATTTCCTATTCCAAAAAGAAGAAGAACCATGTCATATGGTTGTTCTTACAAAGAATTCTGGTCTTGCAAACTGATAGAATTCTCTGGCAATGAAGGAGCCATTGCAGCTTTACGTTGGATAGAAAAGACAGAAGCAGTCTTAATAATAAGCAAATGTGCAGATGAAGATAAGATTATGTTTGCCTCTAATCTTTTTAAGAATGCAACCTTAGAATGGTGGAATACTATTCTCCAGTCTAGAGGAGGTGATAAAATTTATAACATGGAATGGACTGACTTTAAAGATATAGTCGAAAGAAAATTTTGTCCTCCTCATGAAAAAGAACAAATCGCTAATAAGTTCTTAAATCTTAAAATGCCTGGAATAGACTGCAAAGGTTACACTACCATATTCTTCGAATATGCTAGAATAGTGCCAACCTTAGCTTCACCAGAACCAGTATTAATTTCCCATTACATCTGGGGATTAATTAGTGAAATCAGACATGTAGTCAAGGCATCTAGACCCCAAACCATAGAAGAAGCAGTAGAATTAGCCAATACATTGAATGATGAATTGGTGCGTACGCAAGAGGAGAACCAGAGAAAGAACCTAGCCCAGAGACTTACCCAAGAATTTCGTTCTGGAAATAATTACCGTCGGGAAAAGTACAGGTTCTACTTTTGTACCTTACTGTAAGTACTGCAAAAAGAAGCATTCAGGAAGATGTTCGATATACTGCAACTTTTGCAAAATATCTGGACACAAGGAAGAAGACTACTGGAAGAAACCCAGCAATAAGCTATGCTTCAACTGTGGAGAGACGGGGCATATTAAACCGAACTGTCCGAAACTAGCTCTAGCAACAAACAACAAAACTACTAAGAATGCCCAAGCATTTGTTCTAACAGCTGAAGAAGCCAAGATGATTCCGGATGTAATTGCCGGTACGTTTTTAGTTAATGATATTTTTGCTAAAGTATTATTTGACTCTGGTGCAAACCAAAGTTTTATTAATACTTCGTTCTGCAAACTTCTCAATCAACCATTAACTAAACTTCAAGAAGATTGTCTGGCAGAAATGGCAAATGGAGAATCCATTAAAGGTAGTTCTGATAAATATATTCAAGCTTTTAAATATAAATATGTTTAATCAAATATAGTTTTCATGAAGCGACCCAAACCGTCGAACCGACCTAAGTTTTTTTTCGTCTGGTCGTATGATATTGGAGTATCTAAAAGTAATGAACCCACTAAAAAAATCATGGATCCGCCGCTGGTAAAAAGTATATTCAAGCACTGTTGGTGTAGTTGATCTTGGTGGTAGATCTATACAAATGGCATTCTTAATCCATTTTGGAAAAGGTGGACAACTTTCAATGTTCACAAAACTTAGATTAATCCGTTTTGGAACTTCATAAGGAACAAGTGTTTTGGATCTCAACAAGTATCTTACCCATATTTAGTGTTGTGTTTAGGCTGTGTACCTCCTAAGGCACTAACAATGGATAAGTTCTTGGAGTTAATTATTTTAATAGTTAAAGAAAATTTAATTTAATTTTAATATTTAATAATCATTTTTTTTTTTTTTTGAAGGCTCTGGCTCAACTTGGAGACCAGTACCACCTGGATAAAGTTTTTGCTACCATGTGGAACTTATGGCTTGCTTGGAATGATAAAGTCTTTAATAGCAAGGTTTCATTGCTATCTAGAGTTCTATGTGACATCAAAGATCAGACCTTTCTTCGGCTTTTGAACCGAACAAAACTATCGATGGAGGATTGGCGCAAGTGGGATGGATTCAGATATGTTCATTGTATTTAGTGTTATATTGTTCACCAGCTCTCTGTTTCTTTTTCCCCTTTTGTCGCAATTTCTTGCTTGGACATTATTGTACTGCTTCTTTTTTAGTTGAATGAGATAGCCTTGCCATTGTAGAAAAAGGTAATATTTTTACCCTAATGTTAAAAATATAATCAAGTAGTAAATTAACTTTATTGACACACTTTATTGGTGAGTGGAGATGGCAATGCAAATATTATTCAACAAGTCGGTAAAGTACATATTTGCTGGTCATATAGAGAAAGTAGAAAAATAGTTTGGTTATAATGTGTGTGTGTGTCAAATCGTTATGTGCTATGTCATTATTGTTAGTATTTATAGGTTTCAGTTGTGTAACAAACTTATAAACTTGCAGTGTACGATTGTTTTAAGTTATTGTGATGTCTTTTGCTGGAGTCTTAACAATAGTTATCATTTGGTAATAAATACTCTTCCTTTTTATTCATTTTTTTTGGTCAAGTCATTTGTTGTTTGATTATGAGTAATTGACGACTGGCTGGATGTAGTTCTCTTACATGATCTTGGTTGTATGCATATTTATAGCGCACAATGAACGAGAGTCTAATGTGTCATCTACTCCTACTAATTGTGGCACTTCATCGTCTAATGGTGTTAGTTATTACACTTTAGTCCAAACGTAGACAATCGGGCACGTGTGTATAAAGCACTATTGCTCGATTGTATTTTATCTTTGCTTTATTGTGTTAAAACGATTAAACATGTTTGTTATTTATTTGTTATTTAAAGATGATTCCCTTTCTTTATAATCCATTTTTAATTAAATTTAAAAAATGTATAATCATTCGTCGTTTAATAAAATGTGGTATGTATGGTTTTCTAAAAATCAACCATGTTGGCACTCGGGTTTTACTACTAGTAGCCTTATAATATGTATGTATATCATATATTTTATATTATAATATTTCTCAACTAGCATAATTTAAAAGAATAAGTGATCTATTGGTTTATATTATAATATATATCAACTAGCATAATTTAAAAGAAATAGGTGATCTATTGGATTTATGACACCCGTCTTTTTCCTTTCCGAATCAAATAATTTTTCAATCATTTTTATTGGACCCTCGCTCGAATCTTTTCTTCATTTTTTTGTACGGATAAATTGTCGTTTTAGTCCCTGAGTTTTTGTTCAAATTGTCATTTTAATCTAAATAGTTTTTTTTTCTTCTCTGGATTTCTGACTTTTCCTTTTTCACTTTTCTTTTTTCTTGCCATTTTGATTACATTGCCTAATTTAGTCTAAAAACCAAATTATAATCAGGTGTATTTTTTGTATTAAATTATTATGAGGTTTATAAATTATGTTGTAAACTACCCTTAGTTATCACTACACAACAGTTATGCCAAAAATAACCCCTGGTTCTAACCAGATTTTTAGACTGAGTTAAACAATGTGATCAAAATGAAAAGAAAATGAAAAAGTCAGGGAACCAGAGAAAAAAAAAACTATTTGGACTAAAATGACAATTTGTACAAAACCTTATGGACTAAAATGACAATTTACTCGTACACTTTCTAGCACTAGTATCGGTCGAATCTATATGCTTAGTTTTTGCTCAAGGAAAGTTGGTAAATAGGTATGTGGTTAATTGTTTTACATCAATTTAATAATAACTATACTTTATTTTAATAGTTTACTTTTAGTAGTTATAACACGTTTTTCATGGGAAATGTCACTAAATTGTGCATACTTAAAATTCGTAATTATACATTTTAGGGGTGTGTATGGATCGGTTTTGACTTAAAATCATAACTGCGATGTCGGTTAATGGATAACCATAACCATAACGGATCGGTTATGGTGGTTATGGTTATTCGGTTTTGATGGTTATAGCGGGTCGGTTATGGAGGGTTAACCGTGTGTTTAGCTTAGCTAAAAATAACTTGATTTTTTTAATGAATAAATTGTTATTTCATATTTATATATATTAGTATATTACATAGTATTAAAAATAGATATAATCTATAATATTAATAGAAATTATTATCGAATATTAAAATAAATTGATATAATACATTCCATAAATTCAAATAAACATTCAACAAAAACCACAAAATGATATGAAAAACCCATAAATACTAAAAATCTTCAGTAAAAAACATCAAATATTAAAAATATGGTGAAAAGTCCTAAATCCTACAAAGATTTATTACATGTCGGTTCGGTTTGGTTATGGTGGGTATGAAAAAAATGATAACCATAACTGACCCGCTACTTTCGGTTTTCAAAAAAACCATTAACCAGCCCACCGGTTTTTTATTTGGTTCGGTTTTTTCGGTTCGGTTTTGTCGGTTAATTCGGTTATGGTGGTTAATTCGATTTTTTGCACACCCCTAATACATTTTATGATGCATGGTACTTAATTTCTTTTGACCGCCTAAGTTTTTGTTCCGATTAAAATTCACAAACATAAGTTTATGGGAATTTTGGATATGAATTTGTGTTAAGGCTTGTGAAATTAAAATTAGGTCCCAGTCAATGGGGTGGTGGTAGGGGTGTAAACGAGTCGAGCCGAGACCGAACTCGACCAGAGGGCTCGTTGGTATGGAAAGATGTACGTCCAATGTGATCTTTCCATTTTATGCGGGTATATGGAAAGTTTAAGAATAGTTCACCTGATGTTGCCCATTCTCATTTCAAGATGAGATGCCTATTTATGGCACCACTCAAATAACTTTAAATGTTTCTTATTGTATCAAGGTGATTAGGGACAAAAGAGATAATTAATCTTTGATTGATTTTCTCACCCATTTGATCTTATGTTTATTTTATTTCTTATCTTTTATTTTTATTTTACTTCATCAAAACAAAACCCCCATACCTTATTATCTAACTAACCAAGTGGGAGACCGAAGCCTTGGGTCAACACCTAGTTTTGAAACCACGCTATACTACTACATAATAGGTACGGTTGCCTTATTGTGTGTAGTTACGTATCAAACATATAATCAATACTATACTCAAGTTAAAGAGAAAAAAATATTCGTTTTTATGGTATAATTTAGAAAAAAAAAAACATTAACATACGAAAAAGTTATGGTCATTTAAAAGTTATGAGGGTAGTTAGTATTTTATCAAGGGTATAAAATGTAACTATTAATTAATTAATCACAATTTGGTTAAAGATGAGAGATTAAGAGTTTGGGATTACGTTTTGAAGTGATTATTTGATTATTACGTTTGTAAAACATAAATAATTTAAAAAAGTGTTTGGATAAAAAAGTGATTATCTGCCTTCAAAACGCAGTTTTAAAAACGCATAATCTATTTTGAAAACGCAACACCAAACACCCCCAAAGATATAATTAAGATAATGAGATTACAGTGTAATTAGTACTTGAAAGAGTAATTTACCTTGATTTTAGGATGGAAAAATGACAAGTTTTGTCCTTTATCTTTATACCACTTTTCAGGCGGTGTCCTTTTCTAGGTATTTTGTTGCAAGTTTAGTCCTTTACACCCAACCCAGTTAAAAAACCCTGTTAATTGTTGACAGGCGGTGTCCTTTACTAGGTATTTTGTTGCAAGTTTAGTCCTTTACACCCAACAATTAACAGGGGTTTTTAACTGGGTTGGGTATAAAGGACTAAACTTGCAACAAAATACCTAGTAAAGGACACCGCCTGTCAACATTCGTTAAAAAGGACACCGCCTGAAAGTGGTATAAAGATAAAGGACAAAACTTGTAATTTTTCCTTTTAGGATTGCACCTCAGGGGAGGGGGATGGTCACTAGTGATATAATTCTATCACTCACAAGCACCAATCAAGTTCCGACATGTCATCAACCATTTTTCCATCACTCACAACCTTTTTTAGTGGGGGTGGTCATCACTCACCACCACACCCAACAATTTCCCCCCAACCAACAACTACCCTCACAAAATAATATATCACGGCGTTGAAAAAATCACGGAAACCTGTTTTCGTTAATGTATCACGCGTTGATGTTTATGGTGGCGGTGGGAAATAACGCGTTGAACAACCTTTCCGTGATGCTATAACGCATGACCCCGTGTGGCCTTATGCTTTATATTCTAAAAAAGTATCAACTTTTGAGAATTTTAATATGACTCTCTAAGACTGGAAGGTATGGGGGCCGGTCCTGCCCCGGCGAGCCCCGGCGCCGCACCCCCACACCGCCCCCTGCCCTCTGTCCCGTCCTCTCCGTCACCCACAAGACGCTCGCGACGGCCCACCTTTCTCTCTCCTCTCTCTCTCTAAAATCAAATCAATTATATTTTTTAGTTGTTTTTATAAGTAGTGTGGGGCCCCATCCTCCACCCATTGGTCCATCCCCTTTAGGCCTATCCTCACTCCCGGTGACGTGACGGGTAATGTGACGGCCCATCCCTAAGGGGATGGACCTCACCATGCCTTCTAGATAGAGCCAGTTCAAACCTAAAGTATATGACGCAATTGCTTTGGGCATCCAAGCTCTAAAGGCCCCAAATTTTTTTCTTGCATTAGACAAATCTGTCTACCCAATCGGCTAATCCACCACCGCCTCACGTGGTATTTATTTATAAATGAACAGACTTCTTGATCTCTACGATAACCCGATCCACAAGAAGAAGGTGCCTAAGAAGCAACTATGTGATATATTGTTATTGAAACCTCCGTCTTTCAATGAGGAACTTCTCCAACAGCAAGAATTGTTCTATCATTTGTTTTCTACTTCAATTGGTGTTTTACTTTTTCTAGGTTAGATTTTCTTAAATTTCTATTATTCATTAGAACCGATTTTGTGAATTGGTTAAGTTCATTAAAGTGATATAAGTGTTTATGTACTTTGCTTTTGATGTTGTCTTTGTGTCAATTTTAATTTATTTCTTGATTATTTTATGAATGTTCTTGTATAAACCTTGTATTGTTTTATTATTGTTTGGATTGACGAGTACATAATCTTACAATAAATATTTCTAAATTACTAGTTAAGAAACTGATTTTTGGTTTGATTTTGAGCAAATAGAAATATTAATTTTAGTTGTTTTTGTAATAGTTTTTGGGTTGATTTATTTGATGATAATTTTATATGATTCTCATTATACTAGTAATTTGCTATTGGAAATTTTGACTCATTATGGCAACTAGTAGTTGCCCCGCCCGCGTTGCGGGGCGATGGCCGAATAATTCTCAATCAATTAAAAAAACACTACTATAATTTGGTAGGAAAAAAACTAAAACGATGATAAGACCGTAATTTTCGGCTCAAGGCAAAACTGTAATTTTTCAGGACTAATGAGCGGGTGTTAGACAGCTCATTGACACGGGAAAAAATTAAATGGAGTTAACCAATGAAAACAAAAAACTTTTATAGTTTTACAAAAAAAAAAAAAAAAACTAAAACGATTTTTAACTGAGGGCGAAATCATAATTTTATTTCTGGGTTAAAATCGTAAATTAAATGGATCAATGATTCAATGGGGGAGTGTCAGGCAGTTGACGGCATGACTATAATTTTACATTGGGGGCAAAATTGTAATTTAATCAGGAAAAAAAAACAAAAACGATGGAGAAAACGTAAATTTAAGTTGAGGGCAAAATCGTAACGTAGTTGTGAGAAAAAAAACCTAATGGCAAATCTGTAAATTTAAACGGGGCAAAATCGTAATTTTGATCCGATGACAAAATTGAAATTTTTAGCTGAGAGCAAAAGCGTTAATTTATTTTTAAGTGGGGATAAAAACATAACTTTGAACTGATGGCAAAATCGTAATTTTAAGGGAAAAAAACTAATTACAAAAGTGTAAATTTAAACAGGGCAAAATCGTAATTTTGAACCGAGAGGAAAATTTAAATATCTAGCTAGGAGCAAAAACGTAAATTTATTTTTATATGGGGGCAAAAACATATTTTTAAACTGATGGAAAATCATAATTTTAAAGTGAGGTAAAAGTGTAAATTTGTTGAGCCAATAGGGGAGTGTCAGGCAGCTGCCTGACACTATTACCCTAACCGCCCATTTAAGCCAATAATAGGCCATCACTATTACCGCATCTTCTTCCTGGCACTATTACCCTAACCGCCCATTTCAACCAATAATAGGCCATCACTATTACCGCATCTTTTTGTATATGTTGAAAATTTGACTTTTGATGGTTTTTTTTTTTTTTTTTTGATTATTGGTATGGGTTGTGTTAAATCGATCCACAAGTCAACTTTTTTGTATATCATTTTCTGGTGGCACATATACCATATAAATGTCAATTGACTTTTTTCAATAATCTATATTTCTATTTCGAAGATCTATATGAATCTTTTTAAATTAATTATTTTGGTTTACTTTTTTTTTTCGGGTGCTATATTTTTTAATTTAAAGTTCCCCTACGCTGCCCAACATACTCTTTAATTTGACATTTTTTTTCTTTTTTCACAAAGAAGTAAACTTTTATTTAGTTGTTGGGTAGAGTACTAAACATCTAACTAATAATTAGGATCTTTGTTTTATTTTGTGTACAAAGATTCATTTGGTTCGTGTATACATGACATAACTACTAAATTTTTAATTATTTGTAATTTCATATTGTTGTTAATTCTATATATATTATTTGCAAAAGGTTTGATATTATGTTGGTCTCTAACGTCATTTTGTGGTATCTGTTAAATGGTCATTTTTTTCATAAAACCCATTAGATTGAGCTAGTTATATATGCGATGGTAAAAGTCAATTCATTTGCGGTGAACTATTTTTTTATGATGTTCTACTTAGAGTCGTCCTCCAAGAACGCCAAAAATATTTAAGATTCTTGTATGTTTTTATGGCCTCTAGCCTCAAAGTAAATTTTCTAGGACTTGATCTAAGTTGGGGCTTGACAGCTCGTGACGTGTACATACTTATTTTCTAACTTCAAATCCCCTTTTTAAAGTTATGAACTTACTTGATGCTAGAAGGTGGGAATTATTTTGGGGAGCAAAGAAGGATCTTTCTAGTTTCTACTCATAAATATGATCGTTTTAGCAATCTAGCTATCTTGGCTAAGTGGCGTCTAGAATTATTGTCACGGCCCCTGACCCGTACCCTGGTTCGGAAGCCGCGAGACAGAAAACCCGTGGTATTGGTGTTTATTAAATTGCAGCAGAAACTTTATTGAATCCGGGTGTTAGAAAAATAATATTAGAGTTTAAGAAAAACACCTCATTATTTATTTCATAACAGTGGGGTAAACCCCGTTCTTACAGAAAAGGAATTTCACTGGGGAAATCCTTTGATTACAGAAAAACATGTTTATTTCTATTTACTGAGCCACTTTATTTAAGCTGAAGTGTTACGCGGCACTTTTCCTTTTCCTCACAGTAAATCACCTGAAACATGTTTTGAAAATATTTGATCAGCGAAAAATACTGGCGAGTGCATTCGATTTGTACAAAAGATACATTGTTATAATATTACAGTATTAAGAGCTATTACAATGTTTATATCAACCAATTACCCCAAATCGGTATTTGTCACTTGACCGGATCTATGACTATGGTCATATCACACATTGGCTAACCTGTTGTCCAATGATGAAGATTATCAAGTAGTGTATACAAAACCCCACATACCGACAGTAATTGTAGATTACAAAGACTTAATCATTGTAATTACAACTTTGAAAACAAGTAGGGTTTTGAAAGCAATTTGATAAAAAGAAGAATGACTCACATTGCAGATTTAAACGGTCAAAACTTGCCTACTGGTTAAGCTGGTAAACCTAATTAAATATATAATGCACACGAAACTAGGTTAGTAACTTAATACAACATTTACGATAATCGCGAGATCGAAACCCTCACGACGAATGACAAAGTATAGCCAAATACAGGCAGCACTTAAACATCCATCGGATCGGTTTTAATCGATCGGATATAGTACCGTAGCAATGATCGAGTTATTACCCCGTTATCGTAGCAGAGTTTTCGTGCTTCGGGTGTGTATTTGGAGCAGAAATTTAGAGATACAGAAGGAATTTTCGAGCAGTTTGTGAAAGTGACTGAACTGCTCAATTTATAGCAGTTTCGTAACGTTCTTGCGGCCCGCGACTCGCCTAAGGGAGTCTTTCGCGCTCCGTGAGGGCCAGCCTAGCTACTGCTAGGGCTGCCGTGTCACCACCTAGCCTCGACACGTGGACAACGCGTGTTCCACGTCCGTATCCGGTCACCCTGGGGCTGTCGCGCCCCGCGAACGCCTTAATCAAATCTGTCGCAGCCCGCGACAGATGGAAATTTTTGTTTTTCTTGGATTTTTATAAAAAGTAAAGTTATACGGGTTCGGTTTTCACTTACGAAGCGTTTTAGGGTATCTTGTGAGTTGTTATAATTATATACCCAACTTTATCATCGTGAAAGTGGTTTTATCGATCTAGGTGATTAATTGTTTTAATGTTTGCACGTTCACTTTTTTATTAGAGACTCGTTATTTATTTATTTATAATAAATTTTTTTTCACTTTCATGTTTATAATAAAGTGTCTTGATTATTTATTTGTTAATATTGATATTAATACTAATAATAGTATAACAAAATATAAAAAAGTAACAAAAAATATTATAAAATAATATAATAATAAAAAAACATAATTATAACTTTTGACTTTAAAATAAAATAATGTATTAAATTAGTTAATCATTATCAAGTTGATTAGCCCCACCCCTTAGTGGTGTGGTGGTAAATGGGTTTGAGTTTCACATAAGGGGCATGAGTTCGAGCCTCATAAGAGGCAAAAAAGGGTTTGTAAAAAGATTTTAGCCGTTCAATAAAAAAAAAAAAATTATCAAGTTGATTAATTTGGTATATTAATTCTTATTTTGAGTCTTTTTATCATATTCCGTTACTATTGAGCTTTTAAAGATTGTAGTTTTTGATGATATTATGCATGCGGTTATACAATACATACATAAAATGTTACTATATGGTTTGGTGGCTCAAATCACCTCCTACTACTTGTTACTATATGGTTTGGTGGCTCAAATCACCTCCTACTACTAGGCATGCTTCTCGGCATAGTTTGTTTAGCTGCAAATACATTAAGATCTAGTTTGGCTCTTGTTAGACACTAAAGTTTTGCAACACTAACTGTAAATAAGACCATGGCTAATGCAAAGCATTTAGTTTGTATTTGGCTTATATGGATTTAGCATCTAAGGTGGAATGCATTGGAGGAGTTGGCGTTTGAGTGGAATATTCTTAGACCATCCGTAGTGGGGGATTTTTGGGCGTTTTTCCCCAAATAAACGCCCCACAACGCTTTCGAACCGCCCCCATGGGCGTTTTTTTTTTCAAAAAAATTTTGTTTTGGCGTTCTTTTTTCTACGCCCATGTTCATTTTGTATTGGCCAATGACCGTGCATCCCTTTTTGTTTGACCAATATCAATTTTTGATGTTTTTTTTTTGTTTAAATTCTATTACACCCCTTTTAACATAATGCCCCACAATGGTCCATATCCCCACTACACTCATTTTAGAAAAACGTCCCATAATGCCCCATTGCTGACTGGACTGCCACATGACGCAAAACTCACAAGGGTGGGGGCATTATTTGTGTCTTCCACTACACGTGTGCATTAGAAAAGAATGGTGCATTTTGGTAGGATGATGGACCCCTAGGTTTGTTTTGTATTTATTTTTTTATTTTCCTGTTTTAATTTATTTTGTTATACATAAATAAATTGTACACCACTATAAGCTTTGGTGATTTGTATATCACTTTTTTTTCATTTCAAATATAGTAATTTGACAAAATAACAAAAAAAAAAATAATGTTTTTTTTAAAACACAAGTTTATTAATGTTACTTTAATAAGAAATTACAAAAGTTTAAGATACGTATATAATAATGTTCGTTTTTAGAATTATAATGTTTTTTTATAACTTTCGATATAAATAATGTGAAACTAAAAATAGGGATATTGATAAAATAACTTAATTATTAAAAATAAGTGTAAAAGTGGCGATGATATGGAAAAATTAGTATTGGTAAGACGTTTGTAGGATTGGATAGAAAAATGTGTATTTTTTAGTCTATTTATGGAAATCTAGTGTGACAGTTGACTATGCATGTTTATGAGTATATTTATCAACTTGCATTGGTGATGGACTAAAAACTACAAAACATTTTATGCTTTGGAAAAAGGGCCTCGCATTCTCACTTCATTTTAGACCGTGGGGTATGGTGGGGCGAGAGTTTGGGGCATGGGTTGACACGTGGACTTCGAGGGGCACCGCTGGTCAGTTGCATGTTGGGTCGGTATGGCGGGGCGTGGCTAGCCCGCGTGGGTTGGCCACGTGTTATAATTTTTTTTTCAATTATTATAAAAATACACACAAAAATTAAAATTCTAGCCACCTATAGCCTAGCCAACCCAGCCAATGAGAGCCGACCACGGAAGACAGCCAGGCCCGCCCAACGCCCGGGCTGAAACCCCCGCCCAAGGGGCCACGCCGAAACCCAAGTCCACCCGGGCTGGTGACTTGGGCGTTTGTACTCAACCCACGCCCCCCCCCCCCCCCCCCCCCCCCATACCCCCATATTCTTATGTCTCTAAAAAAATCGAGCCGGCTGGGACCTGAAATTTGAAATATAGAATAGATATAATCCAAACCAAAAAGTAAGTTATTTTATTATACTATATTCGATGATTGTTGAGTATATTATCTATAGAGGGTTTTTTTTATGTCCATATCTCATTTAAAGTCACTCATATCCCTTGTGCCGACTACTTTATCATTGGTGCCCTTGAGGGCACTTGAAAAGTATATAACTACCGTCTATCACCACCTTGGTTCCTGAAAATATCTGAAATAAAAGTATTTTTTTAACAGTCAACAATCATCTATATAGGCTATTAGTGAAACTTACCATATCGGTATATACTCGCCTTAAAATCGGAGAAAACCCTCACCTAAGCTGAAGCCCGTGAACATTCGTCCGAAGGCACAACAGTACGTGAGGTAAAACCCGTTCAGTTCAAAGATCGAACTAGTGATCACCATCTAATCGCCTAGGTTCGAATCATCACCCGGTGCCACCGAAACTAATAGGGGAAAGCAGGAATCGAACCTGCGTCTCTTGGAAACCCATGTCTCTCCCTTACCACTCCACCACCAACTTATTGGCTATTTCCTTAAGGTATAACTGGGTAGAAATAATATAAGGTTTTTAAAGTTTATAAAAAAAAATAGGGTAAATTACATTTTTCGTCCTTTATTTTAGTACCAAATTGCAATGGATAGCCTTTAACTTCAATAATTACAGTCACAGTCCTTTATTTGGAAAACTCATTACACATTTCGTCCTTTAGCACAAACCAGGTTAAAATT